>JAUCBJ010008208.1:0-21064 GCA_032718475.1 Nemertoderma westbladi
GCATCCGAATTCAGTCTCCCGGGTGTAGATCCATCGGGTGAATGATCGCGCATGGGCTGACTTCGGCTAATGTTTTGCGTATTAGCATAAATTATTGTCGTATGCTAAAGTGGTTTTAATTAACTAAAAGACATATAAATTTTGGCAGGTTAAACTGCTAAAGGTCTTCAAAAGCGCGAACAGTGATTGTTTTGGTTAGAAAAACCCGCATCTGTAACCTGCTCATTTCCCTCAATTGGTATATTATTATATATATACCAGTCCTGCAGTCAAGGACTACTTTACTACACTGTTGTACTACACTACTATACTGTACTGTAGTGTAGTAGTCCTTGATACCAGTATATAGTATATACCGGCACTAGTCAGCTAGTACAACAGTAGTAGGCCTAGTTCTGTAGTTCAGTAGTTAGTATATATATTACCGGTACATGTATTATTATAGTATAGTACTGTAGTACTGTCTCAGGGTCTGGCTATAGTAGGCCTACTGTCTGACTATAGTTGGCCTATACCGGTATATAAAAGGTCGGTCCCTAAAGCAGTAAAGTAGCTACCGTAACCGGCACTCTGCACGTTGCTGAATTAAACAACCAGATTTACTACCGCTACCGGCATCTACTACCTTCAAGAATCAACCGACACACTATCTGACTACAGGACTATATCAGTATATAGGTAAACAACACGATGGCAGTTAGTACTGGAGTGTCATTCTTACTCTCTCTAACTCTCAGTATAGTTCTCTTTGCATCCATGCAGATGTTCCGCGTCACTTTGGCCGAACAACAAGGTCTAACTATCCTGGGAGGGTTTCTAGGATCTAACCTGTTTATCGCGCTACTAACGGCTCTTAACAACGCAGAGAACATTGTGTTCGGCGGGGGTTTCCAGGCATCTGTGTTCCCGGAAGTGGCTATCTGTCTCGGGTTGGCTATGTTCTCAGCTAGTTTGGTGCACAGGGTCTCGGTTACAACCTGTCTCGTCTTTAGTTTAGTGGCCCTCTTCTACGTAAACCGTATTAGCTCGAAGGAATACTCTTTGCCGGAGAGCGCGAGCTCGCAGTACGCGGGGACACACAAGTCGAAGAAATTCCGATAATCTTCGGTTTATTTAACTGTTTACAGTTTATTTTCACCACAACCGGGGCGTTATTGGTAGACGTTATCTCTGACCTGGGATGCGACTCGGATTTATACTTAGAAGGCTTTCCTGGTGTGGGTTTTACAGTTTTGCGCGTTGCGCAGTTGGTTTAAGATGATGTATCAGTAACAGTACTCTGGTAATTGGTGGTTCATAACTTATTTTATTATTATAAAGCTAGACAGTAAATTAATATAAAGGTTGATCATTAATAAATTGTGTTTCTAAGGCTTGATCAGGGGCGATACGCTGCTGTTAAACATTTGTATTCATAAAACGATAGGCCTAAGTTTATTGTTTTGGTTCTCTTTGTCCCTCCACCCTTACGCTACTATTCATAGCGATGTGCGTATTGTTTTGGTTCTGTGTCCCTCCACTCGACAATGATGCTACTCTCCCAAAAATTTGAATATACATCAGTTATTGTTAATGAGTTTTTTATTTATTATATTTATAAAAATAGCGTACTATAAATACTATCTATAGTAAGACTAACAATATTTTTTATTTGCAAATTATATAAATTGTGCGAGGCCAATAAGTAGGTGTTGGGTCGAGGCGATATGGTTGGTGCTACTTCCCTTTGAGTATAGATAATGGTTTTTTGGGGGAGGATTGAGCTTCCTGAGGCTGTATTGGCATTCCTTCGTGACGCACTGTTAGATACTCGAATATTGCATCTACTCCCTTGGCCATTGGAGCGCAGGCGTAACAGCCAACATCTGACGTAACTGACTTTTCTGTGGAGCCCAGATGGTCCTTAATGCGTCCCACTATACCAGACCTCACGTCAGTCATGTGCGCAAGTCGCACCAGGTGCCAGTTTCTTTCTTCTGGGGTTTTACATTCCATCTGCGGGTAAATAAATTAAATATCTTTTCGAAACTTCCAAACCGATTTACTGATCCCCTGGGAGGACAGTAAATCCTCGTTTTTTTTCCGTCAAGTCATTATATTAAATTAAAAAATTTTCAATAAAAATGCATTCACATCTAAGTTTGATTCAAATCAAACAAACACACATTGTATAGATATTTTAATTAAAAACCGTACCGGTATAAATATAAACAAAATATTATCAATAATTTCCTACCATGATATTATCAATGTCTATCCGAATTCTAAAACATGCTTTGTCGTTGCCATGCCATTGAGCTAGCGACCAATCGCTGAAGCCATCTGTTACAACAACCGTAACTTGTATTACTTTGTTAATATATTCTAGACCCTGCAAATGTTATGATAATTAATTATAAACTTTTGCTAGAGCAGTTGGATTTAGTTGTATTAGTTCGTTAACTACAATGTATAATAAATCAATTGGGAAATAAACTTATTTTCATATAAGTTTATTTTCATAAGTCTCAACTACGAAACCTTGGTATAATTTATTACGAGCATATTGAAATCGACATTCAACATTGTAGAGCTGTCAATCATTAAGGTTTTAGCACATTATATTTTGTCGTTTACCAGTTCAATGCCTGAAACGCCCAACATGTTTTTTGTTTTTTTTTTTTTCATTAACACATAACCGCATTACATTAAGTACTACAGTATATTTTTATTTTATTTAACAATAATCAATAACTTCCGGGATACAATATTAGGGATGACTATGACTAACCATCCGGACCCATTTCTCCGGGGTAAGACGAGCCATCAATCCCGCTTGATCGTATTCGTGTTGGGGGAACAGCTGCACCATCGTTTCGATGATTATCGTTTTCTCATCGACGACGAAAAACAAGAAGGTGCCGTCGTCCTTAGCGGTACCATCTTCGTAAAATGTTTTCTGCCAGAAGTCTGTTTTATCTCCCTACAATATTCATTTTAAAAATCCAGGATCATTTTACCAGGATCTCTGTTTGACCTCAGCATCCAATAATCTCCATTGCAGATAATTCATTTAACCGGTTATGTGCCTATTACGAACTCGGTTTCGTTGAATTGAATAATTTATAATACTTATTTATTCCATAAAATTAAATAATCGACGTATGTGACAATATATAGATAGATCAACATCCATTTATTGCAATTAAATAATTAAACTAGATTTTATTTTTTAATAAATATAGTATTTTTTAATTTTAGATTATATTCTTAAGCCTACTGTAGGTACTGTTTAAAATTAATATCAAATTTCTCCTATTAATAATAATTAAGTTTAAATTAAATAAATCTTAATATGACGTAAGAAACGCAACTGACCGGATGTATCCTCAAGCCTCCTCCCTTTAGGCATTCCCAATCAGGGGGTTGGTTCAACCATCTCAAACCTCGGGGAATATAATTAGGGTAGACGGGGTCTGTGAACTTCGTTTGGTACAAGTAGAACTCCATCGGCGGGAGGGTCTGATAGTTAGCTGTTGATGAAGAACCTAAAACAGCGAGGATTATAAAATAAATCAATTGAGAGGCTACCGGTAGGCAACTATGACTTTTAAGACACGTTTACCAAATTATTCTTATTATTTTTATTTACCGATAATGGTGGAATCACTGATATTTGGAATTCCGATGCTTTGCGATGAGTTTAGTCGGGAATCCAAACTGAAGGTTTTACCAGTATCCACACTGGTTGGTGGCCCCGGTCTACTTTGTGTAGGCGGCCTCGTGTCCACACTGGTTGGCGCTCCCTGTCTACTTTGTGTCGACGGTCTAGTGTCCACGGTCTCTTGTATTGTAGACGGCCTAGACTCTGTTGGTTGACTTCCTTGGTTTCCTTGATTCACTGCGATATAACCAAATTGGGACCCTTTCGCAAAATATTATAATTATTTTTCAGTTATCTATCAACCGCGTATAGCAACCATCACCATTCTCATTAAAAAATTTATTAGAAAATTGAACAAATCATGTAACTCCGTATGGAGAACAGAATATTTTATATATAATGTAGAACTTTATATGGCGGGTGATAATTGTTTTTACGGCGTATGTGATGAACCGATAACTATTAAAGCGGAATCACTGTGTAGCAGTATAGTAATGGAATTTAATGTTTTGTTTAAAATTCAATTTCTAACAAATATAGCTTTTCTTTTTATTAAAACACCTCGAGGTGTAATCTTATAAAGGGTTATATTATAAGACTTAAAAGTAAATAATATATTTCGAATATTCAGTATTTATATTGCATATATGTTTATGGTTTATATATTAACCGTTAGTTATATCACCTTATAATAATATCATAACTAAATTGCGATACATATAAATACCGTATGTAAATTCTACCGTACAGTATTTTATGGATTGAACTTGACTGATGGATTGTACTGGTCTGTACGAGTTATTGTATGCATTATAATACTCACTTAATACTGATGTCTGTGGTTCTGGGTTTTGGGTCACCCTAGGCGCCACATAAGTTGTTGGCTTTTCATTTCTTCTCGGGGCGTTCCTTAAATATAGAGAAAACATATATAAATTCATAGTGTAAACGATAGGCATATGCCGACATCTGGCAGTCACAAAAAGTCAGCAACAAGTGAATCAATAAAAACTTACATGGTGTTCAAAGCAACAAACTGTAGTTGGTCTACTATGTAATAGTCACACCTCAAACGCAATTTTAGGTTTACTCGTAGCTATGCAATGGTCCCAAGGAAATATATGTAAAATATACGTTTTTTTTTTTGAAGTAAAAAAAGTATTTCTTCAGCCGCAAGGCCAGGGATTACGCGCACAAAGTCTGACGACTTATTTACAGTGCGGACCCCCAGAGGAAACTCTAGTACTCATTTAGCTACCATTTAAGGATGCAAGGCAGAGATGCCGTCCTTTTTAAGAATTCACACCGAAACCCATGTCCTTCGTTCGGAGAGGTGTGAATTAATGCTATCACTACACCAAGGACCAATGTGGGTCTAAGAAATACAGTTTTAACTTAACAAACGTAATAGACACATTTAATAATTAGGCTTACTCATACTCAGTACTCAGGTCCCCGGTAACTTTTGGCATACTCAAACTCTTAAATCTTAACGGAAAACATCCAACCCACCTGTGGGACTACTCGAATTTACTATAACACTCTTAACAGCCATGTAACTTACTGTAACGGTCCCATTTGCGATGGTTCTGCGGGGTAAGGCCAAGGTCCCCCGGCTGGCTGAGGTCCGCTACCTGGCTGTTGGCCCTGAGTGACCGGGAATTCTCTGGGTCTGTCTGTAGGTTGAATAACAGGTCTTGGTCCAACACCAGTCGGAATCTTGTAGTCCATATATGGATTGGCAATAACATATCCTGTTTTAGAGTCTAAGACGATATTTTCACTACCAAATAAGGAAATAAACAAAATACTACAATTTCTGTACAATGCCCGAATGGTAAATAATGATTTAATAATTAAACTCCCCTTCTTTCATTAAAGAAAACAGCGTTATCTCACATGATTATACTCTATACAGATAAATTGCGGATTTTCATGGCTTTAATAATAATTATCTAATACTAATTGATTGTCAACCTACTTTGGAACGTTGAAGTATGGGTTGTATATATTCTGGTATCCTTGTGTGACTGGTTGGTATGAAGGAACGCCAACAGGTTGACCTGCCGCCAATCCGTAATCCTCTGCGACAATCGCATCCCCCAAAGCCGATCGTATGATCCGTCGACCATCTGTGGATCCGGAATATTTTACTATAACTAACTAATATATTAAGTATCATTCGCACCAAAATAAAGCGCACCCGATGTATTACAATGAAGTTTGACTTTTGTCTCCCAAGGGCGGTGCCAGTTTCACTATCAAGTATGACAGACCCACCTGCATTGTACCGCGGTGCCTCTGTCTTTAGGATGGGTCTAATCGGTTTATCTTCTTCGTCGCTGTCCTTTGTCGGTTTGAGTTTATCTCTTTTTTCTTTTTCTTTCTTTTCTTTTTTTTCTTTCTTCTCCTTCTCATCTTGTTCTTTCTTCGCAGCCTTTTCTTTTTCCTTTTCCTTTCTTTTCTGTTCCTTTTCTTCTTCTTTGGCCTTTTTTTTCCTCTCCTTTTCTACCGCGATATCATCTGACGCCTATAACGAATCAACAGTACCTACTGTATATAACAGATTACGAACATGAAGCGGTTCTTTCCGCGTCAGGGTTCTGTTTGGTCCCTCTCGAACGGATAAACGTTTGTTGCTGCAACTTGTGTCTGAAGTCAGACACTTCTTGCAGCTTCTTAAAGTGCAATTATGAACAATGGCGAATTTAATATTGTATTTATTTGTGGGTATTTATTTGATATTATGCATTTGAACTTTCTAGAACAACCCTGTAACAGGAAAGCATGTCATGTTAATTATAAACTAAACTTTACACTATTTCTGAACACTTTTAATCCACAATTGTAATATTACTCAACGCCGTTAGTATTAACAGCGAGTTGTTATTTAACACTTTACAACTTTAGAGGACATTACAGCATTGTATTGGTGTATTATTATTATGTAATGTCCCATTGGCGTGACTTTACATCACGCCGTCATGGTACCACATAAACAATTGTTGGTATTTATTATTAATTGCCTGACAGTCAGTATTCAAATAGTTTTTATATGTGGTGTAATATAGGTATTACAGTAGCGTAGTGTAATGGATAACACGTTTGGTTATTAATCTAAGAGCCGTTGGTTCCAATCGAACCCATTTAATTAATTTGAAAGTAGGCTCTATTATCGTATGGTACGACTGGTACGCATGGCGTAGGGACTTACTGAGAAATAGAAAGTTGGAAAATATGTTTCCCTACGCGATTTGGTAGTGCGAAATCAATTTCACGAAATAAATAAAAGCGGGGCTATCTCAGTTGGTTGAGAGCCGGCCTGCAATCTACTGGTTGTAGGTTCGAGCCCCGCCCGTGTCCACCGTGTCCACTCAGCCTTTCATCCAGTGGGGTCGATAAAACTGATTCACTGGGGTTAAAATAATGGGACCACATCTTTGGATAGGAGTAGCGCCCGCCCCTACCCTCGGGTAGCAGATAGGAGTAGCGCCTGCCCCTACCCTCGGGTAGCAGATAGGAGTAGCGCCCGCCCCTACCCTCGGGTAGCAGATAGGAGTAGCGCCCACCCCTACCCTCGGGAAGCAGCTATCGGTCGCCTCCGGCCTCGACCGACTGTTTGCTTGCTAAATATAATTTAATATTAGTCATATTTAATTCATACACAAACGGGGATTATTTAATTACGAAAACCAATGGGGTTTAATGGGTTAGTAGAATATTTCTTGCAAGTTACATAACATAACATAAATAAATTTGCACTCAGAGGAATTATATATTCAGTGATAAAATAAAACAGTTTTAAAACACGAATGGAATCTGTGCGAATGTGGAAGCTGTTAAGTGTTAATCGACAAAACAATACAAATGTAAATAGGTATGTCGCATAAACCCTACCACCTCGGTCGCATATTACCATTCTTTGTGACGTCTACAATGATGTTCAACTTTCATAGCTGAATTATTGTATCCAAAACAAAAAATGAGAGTCAAAAATAGCACAGGATGCAGGAATTTATTTATTTATTTTAAGGCATCAATCAGCCTTTATTTGCGCTAATTTGTTGAACGTTTGTTTAACTTTTTGAAGAGCATACAAAATCGATTAACTTACTGTGTGCAAAATTTATTTGTGGTGGTGGTGGAATTAGGTCATCATGATGAACTGCAGGAGATAAATTCGCAATACCGTTGATGCGAGCTAAATGAATTGCAGCAATAAAACGGGGCAATGTGAATGTGATGCAAAATTATTATGCAATTAATATATATTAAAT
Organism: Nemertoderma westbladi; assembly: GCA_032718475.1. Classification (NCBI taxonomy): domain Eukaryota; kingdom Metazoa; phylum Xenacoelomorpha; order Nemertodermatida; family Nemertodermatidae; genus Nemertoderma; species Nemertoderma westbladi. Next base: position 7,921 of record JAUCBJ010008208.1, read on the forward strand.
GCCCTTAGTACATGGGTACCACCGGTACCTACTACTTGCCTTTACTTTAGGGGGTTTATCGGTTGGTGGTGTGTCTGCTACAGGTGGTGGGGGTGGCTGGGTTGAGGCAGGGCGCGATGAGGGAGGCGGCGGTGGTGGGACATCGTCTGTCGGTGGCGTCAGTGGTGCTTTCGGGGGTGGGGTTTTAGGTGGTGGCGGGGTTGGTTCTGGTGTTTTGGGTGGCGGTGGAGGTGGTGGAGTTTGCTGTGGTGGTTTGGGCGGTGTGCTTTGTTTTTTGGGGGGTGTTTGTGGTGGTGGAGGGGTTGGTTCTGTTGAGAGCGGCGGTTTGGGTGGCGTTGAGGATTTTGTTGTTTTCTCTTGAGAAGTAACAGGTGTTCCCGGTTTTGTTGTTTTCTCTTGAGGAGTAACGGGTGTTCCCGGTTTCACGTCATCTTTTTCATCGAACGACACGTTTTTTGATTTGGAATCTACACTCGCCATTTTGGTTACATCAAGTTTGTTGAAAAATGTTTAAAAATTATTATGTCTTAATTTGTGTACTACAGTAGTTTGACCTCTTCTGCTGCACGTTTATATATGTACCGGTACACTTCTACTATTGAATAAGTCCTACTACTGATGATATTCTTAAAGAGTGATTTATTTTTATTACAGGGTTGTATTTGTTTATAAAGTTAATAAATAAATATATAGCATCGGCCTCGCGCAATGTATATAAACATGCAACTTTCGAACGCCGAAATTTGAGCTAATCTTCACTGATTTCGAATCGGAGTAATATAAGGTAGAGGAAGGAATAAGAATAGGAGGCTGAGCAGCATTAATTTATTGATGAATTATGAAGTATATATATGAAGGACATATAATAGACTATATACTCCGGAACAATAGAAACACTTAAAATATTATATTGTATAAAACTACACCTAATATTATAAAAAAATACTAACTATTAAAAAAATATCACAATATTATTTCGGTATCCAAGTAAATTTTCTTAATAATTACTGTGTGTTCAATTAGCAACACAGTATACACATGATATATTATAGGCCTACTTAGTAAAGTATGATGCGATATAGTAATTTGAAATTGTATTAAATTGCAGATAGTTGGCTTATGTGTATGTATTCTCAGCCAACGTTAATTAGACGTAACCCATATCTATGTAGTATTAGTTGTCTGAAGGTTTTGAAAGAAGTTAGGGTCCTTGGTGTCAATCATGTTGTTGGCACATTCTTAACAACTCGGACGTTATTGTTTAGTTCATATATTAACGAGTGTGTTCTAGAACATTTAAATTGTAATTTATTACGCCAGCATGCGGAAGGAATACATTAACAGAAAATCGGATATATAAGATAGATATATCATTATTATAATAATTGGAATAGATACACCCCCAAACGGAGTAAAATGGTAAACATAATAAAATATATTCAGAGACACAAAAGATACTATAAATTAAATTTGTAAAAATATTAAAAAACCTAAAATTGTAACTTAAGAGTTATATGTGTGGTAGAGACGCGATTGAGGGTCATTGCGGACACTGTAGAGCGTGGTACGACCTTAAGATTCCGGAGATCGAACATACAGTAGTTTACAGCGGCAGTTATCGGAGATTATGTGGAACGGGGTGGGGTTGCAGTATAATTTTGTGTTGGTACCCACTACCCATGCGCCGTGAAATTAGTAACTAGGAATATGTTCTGTTGACCACCGGTTTTCCAGGTTGGGTTTCTGAAGGCGGGTCCTGTAGTGTATTGTTGGTTTATGAAGTTAATATTTCTCTCTTGTCTGTGAGCTCGGTATTGATTAAGAGTTTCAAGGTTGAAAGCGTGTGGGTATTGTTCAAGTACATCCTCTATAAAGGTGTTTCATTATTATATTATATCATTATTATAATAAGACAGATGTAGGATATGAGGCTTAATAGGCCGAAACGCATGGCGCTGGTTTACCTCCCCCCCTCTGTAGTTGCAGGATGTCTGTCTCTGTAGTTGCAGGATGTCTCTCTCTGTAATTGCAGGATGTATGCCTCTGTAGTTGCAGGATGTCTGTCTCTGTAGTTGCAGGATGTCTGTCTCTGTAGTTGCAGGATGTCTGTCTCTGTAGTTGCAGGATGTCTGTCTCTGTAGTTGCGGGATGTCTGTCTCTGTAGTTGCAGGATATCTGTCTCTGTAGTTGCAGAATGTCTGTCTCTGTAGTTGCAGGATATCTGTCTCTGTAGTTGCAGGATGTCTGTCTCTGTAGTTGCAGGATGGCTGTCTCTGTAGTTGCAGGATATCTGTCTCTGTAGTTGCAGAATGTCTGTCTCTGTAGTTGCAGGATATCTGTCTCTGTAGTTGCAGGATATCTGTCTCTGTAGTTGCAGGATGTCTGTCTCTGTAGATGCAGGATGTCTATCTCTGTAGTTGCAGGATGTCTGTCTCTGTAGTTGCAGGATACCTGTCTCTGTAGTTGCAGGATGTCTGTCTCTGTAGTTGCAGGATATCTGTCTCTGTAGTTGCAGGATGTCAGTCTCTGTAGTTGCAGGATGTGTCTCTATAGTTGCAGGATGTCTGTCTCTGTAGTTGCAGGATGTCTGCCTCTGTAGTTGCAGGATGTCTGTCTCTGTAGTTGCAGGATGTCTGTCTCTATAGTTGCAGGATGTCTGTCTTTGTAGTTGCAGGATGTCTGTCTCTGTAGTTGCAGGATGTCTGTCTCTGTAGTTGCAGGATATCTGTCTCTGTAGTTGCAGGATGTCTGTCTCTGTAGTTGCAGGATGTCTGTCTCTGTAGTTGCAGGATATCTGTCTCTGTAGTTGCAGGATGTCTGTCTCTGTAGTTGCAGGATATCTGTCTCTGTAGTTGCAGGATATCTGTCTCTGTAGTTGCATCTGTCTACGTTCTTATAGTGAGAATCCAAGATCTTCTTCATCAGTTGTGGCTGACCTCATTACATGTAGTAGGGTAGATTAATGTAAAATCATTCAAATTGTACTACAAGCATGAAATTTGGTACGAACGTTCCTTTGGGGTCACTTTGCAAGAAAAAAGTTCTAGCTAGTTTCCATGGCAACCAGTTAAATATGTGCACTACATTTGGAAAAATATATGTTGAATATATAATTTTCATATAATTTGTTTGTTTCCATGGCAACCGACATAAATTAAAATTTGAAATTTATAAGTCATCTGCATCGTGATATATTAGTTAAAAATAACTAGGCTTGCTTTTGTGTGTTCTCGTTTATGATTAAGGATCGAATCCAGATGGGTGTTGTGTTATCTCAACTGTGTATTTAAATGTACAGTACCTGTAGCCATAGCAACCACATCCATCATTATTTCCATTCAAATAACTTTATTTTGAGACTTAAAATTTATATAATATTCCGATCACTTCTTAATGTTGATTTACGGTCATTGTTCGAAGTGATTCTAGAAATCTTATAATTGAGTTGATGCCCTGGCTACTATGGTAAATATGCTTAAGTTCATAGTATCTAATGTCTATTGTTCTGGTTATTTCTGAAAATAAAAGCTACATACACCATGTCCTGGAATATAGGTTGGGATATAGGTTAGAATATATATTGGTTGGGAAATAGCTGAGATATTAGCGTTGAAAAGTTGCATGTTTTTGCACCTGCGCGGGGCTGTTTTATTCTATTAAATAAAAATACCATATTCTAGTACATTTTGTTTATGCATGAATAGCGACATAATAGTATGTTTAAAGAAGCATTGCATTGTTGCCCAGCGACGTATGGGATAAACAAAATGTTCTGGAACATTAATGTATTTATTAAATAGAATAAATGGCGTGCAGGGGAAGCAAATACATAAAATTTTTTAAAGCTCATATCTCAGCTATTTCCCAATCAAATTCAAATATTTTTACATTTTTTGAATCCTTGCATGGTTAGCTTTCTATTTCTACCAACAAATAACGATAAGGGTCATGAATAACTGCAGTGTAAGTAAATGGTGAAATATCACCGGAGTCACATTTTCAAACGCGTGTAGCTAAAGATTGAAAGCAAAAATAGAAATTCTGGCTCACCCAGCAAGGAGGAGGGAGGTGAAACTATCTCTGTTTCAAATTTCATGCAATCTCATTAAGGTTTGTAGAAATTTTTTTTTTTGGGGGGGGGGGGGGGGGTCCTGGTACTTGAATAACGACACTATATTCCAGGACATGATGTAATGGGGTACAACTCAGTCCTAAAGAGTAGCATTTGCATCGTCCACCGCATGATGTATTACATCCACATTTGGTTAATTGCCGGCAACTCTTTGCAATGGCAGGTAGGGCAGTCCAAAATACCTCCCAGGAGTCATCTTCATTGACCCAGCCCCGCTTGGATGGGCGGGCACTGAATTTTAAGCTGGCTGACTATTGAATTCGTTCATGTATATGGATCCATCTCTGTAAAAGCTTTTGCGGACATAACAAGTCATTTTTACGCAATGCGCAGAATACTCTAAAATAGCCCTAAATTTATCCAACTACGCGACGGGAAGGAATTAGAACCAAGATGACGAAATCTGTCAGCTGATTCTTTGTGGACGTGGAAGTTCTTTGTTCTGTCTTATTCAGCCAATCAGAGCAATTTTCACTTTATGTATAACAGAAACCTATGGAAACTCGCGCAATGCATTACGGTCTTTGTTTACTATTTTCTGAGCATCAGAACCAACTCAGAATTTTCTGTGCTTCTGTGTGGAAGTTTCAGACTTTGGCCTAGGAACATCAGATGGCTTTGGTTATAAGAACGTAAATCTATTATCCTGAACCACTGCATAAGTAACACATACTGACTGTTCACCGCATTATTTTACTTCTGTTTATAGTATTAATTGTTGTTATATTAATGGATACTGATGTTATATTTGGAGAATACCGATAAATAATCATAAACCCCTCAATCTTCTTGATTACTGAGGTAAGAGGAATAGAGTTTACCGGTAGCAACTGCGACTTAAATTATAGTGGTTTTGTGTGAATTAAATGCTATTTCATAATCCCTACATGTGTCAGTTGCGATCTTCCTTAGATATGATCAAATTCAGTGACGGTCGGCAGATTAGTGCGAACTAGTGTAAAGTAGTGTGAAGTAGTGTGAAGTCGTGTGAAGTAGTGTGAAGGTTAATAAAGCATCTCCTAAAGAATGCGCTATTTACGAAACTCTGTGGCCATCTAGTTGTGATTAGTATAAGTCATAACTCTGTTTTTATACTTAAAGCGCCACGTCCTAAAGGAACTGTTAATATTTCCCCGAAAGTGAATATAGTTGTCAGAGATTATATAGTAGCTTTCAATCGAATAATACAGTAGGTCTACACTGCAATAACTCCCAAGGAATCCGAACCCAGTCTCCCACACCGTGGGTCATACGCCGCGCACGGACTGGCTTCGGCTGATGTAACTTCAGTACACTAGGTAATTGGTAAAAGGCTAAAGTCGATTTATAAACAAGAGGACAACTAAAATTGGCAGGTTAAACTGCTAAAGGTCTAAAAGCGCGAACAATCTCTTAAGTTCCCCATTTTTTCGAGACCTAATGCTTGCTGCAAGGGATGGAATAAGAGATACGACAATAACTACTATATAATAATGTATCATTGGCTTCAATGAGCCGAGCCGAGTCGAGTCGAGTCGAGTCGAGTCGAGTCGAGTCGAGTCGAGCCGAGTCGAGCCGAGCCGAGCCGAGCCGAGCCGAGCCGAGCCGAGCCGAGCCGAGCCGAGCCGAGCCGAGCCGAGCCGAGCCGAGCCGAGCCGAGCCGAGCCGAGCCGAGCCGAGCCGAGCCGAGCCGAGCCGAGCCGAGCCGAGCCGAGCCGAGCCGAGCCGAGCCGAGCCGAGCCGAGCCGAGCCGAGCCGAGCCGAGCCGAGCCGAGCCGAGCCGAGCCGAGCCGAGCCGAGCCGAGCCGAGCCGAGCCGAGCCGAGCCGAGCCGAGCCGAGCCGAGCCGAGCCGAGCCGAGCCGAGCCGAGCCGAGCCGAGCCGAGCCGAGCCGAGCCGAGCCGAGCCGAGCCGAGCCGAGCCGAGCCGAGCCGAGCCGAGCCGAGCCGAGCCGAGCCGAGCCGAGCCGAGCCGAGCCGAGCCGAGCCGAGCCGAGCCGAGCCGAGCCGAGCCGAGCCGAGCCGAGCCGAGCCGAGCCGAGCCGAGCCGAGCCGAGCCGAGCCGAGCCGAGCCGAGCCGAGCCGAGCCGAGCCGAGCCGAGCCGAGCCGAGCCGAGCCGAGCCGAGCCGAGCCGAGCCGAGCCGAGCCGAGCCGAGCCGAGCCGAGCCGAGCATGTAGGAATATCCGTGTGTCAGCATCTTCATGGGTACATGGGACCAATTCTTGTAAGTTAATTCTGATTTCATTCACGGTGGTGGCAGCGTCTTCTTCTTTGGTGGTGGTAACTGGATTTAGATTTAAATTGGATTTTTTTACAGTTGTCATCTCAGCCACTTTGTCCGCAAGAAAATGGAATAGCTCTGTTTTATTGGCGCTATTTCTAATAAAGCTCATCCAATTTGATGGAGTTTTGCTTGTTGCTATTACTCTCCTTCTCTCCCACTTGCTATTACTCTCCTTCTGACTGCCTTTCCTCTTTGGGATCTTGTTTCTAATTTCAAGCTGGACTGATAGTACACATCAAAGATAATATATGTTCCCTTGTGTTTCATGCTCAACTTTTGGAATAATATCCATTATTGCATACTCGTCAAAAAAATCTGTAACATGTTCTATTGAACATAACTCAATCAGTCAATCTGTAAAATCATAGCCATTCAGTGAAATCAATAATGTGTTAGTAATAGGATTGCGAAACATCAGGGAAAACAATCGGCAAACATTAGGCTTAACGGTAATTGCGTTTATGTGGGTCTCACTTACATTGAGTGACACATCGGCATCAGATGGGGTTGTAGTTGGTGGTGGCGATGGTGGTGGCGGGGAAGGAGGTGGCGGGGATGGGGGTGGCGGGGATGGTGGCTCCCGTCGAGGTGGGGGTGGGGCGTGTTCCAAGCTCGGTTCTGTGGATGCACGTCGATTGGGTGTTGCGTTTCCTGGCGTCACGGCTCGGGGAGGAGTTGAACTTACCGTCGGGGTATCCGGCTTCCGACTGACTCCGGTAGGGGGTGTCGCAGTCGGAGTTGCTGCTGGGGATTTGCGTGGCGGGGTGCCAGTTTGTGATTTAGCTGTTTGTGAGTCTGCTAAGGATGCTCGTCTTCTCTCTGTTTTCTGTGGAGTAGGTCTACGACTGTCTGTAAGCGGTTCGTCATCGAATGTTACAACTCGAGCATCGGTGGCTGCTGGAACAGGTTTTATTTGCTGAGTCTTGGGTTGAATTGGTTGAGTTTTGGGCTGAGTTGGTTGAGTTTTGGGCGGTGTTGGTTGGGCTGAGGGTGGACGACTGGGTGGATTATATGAAGGTCTTCGACTTGGTTGTATTGATGGGGGTCGGCTTGATGGAGGAGGAGGAGGTGTGGTTGGTGGTGGTGGTAGTAGTGGTGGTGGTGGTGGTGGAGGATCACTCATATTTATTATCCAATCAATAAAATATTAATATGGTATTCGTAATAGTGGAATATTTAACATAATATTTTCATGCTAATACACTTTAAACTACTGTGTACGAAGGTATTTATTACTGTATTGTTATTGTTAGGCAACAGTAAGTTTAACAACATTATGAATAGAGTACGTGGAATTGTCCTTTTGGTGATGACATGTGGTGTTGCCAAACTTTCAACCAGCTGTTCATAAGCTCCACCATTGAAAAAATGCAGCATTGACTACAATCTTGCAATCTAACTACAATCTTTGGTCAAATGGGTTGTGATCTGGTTTGAAAAGTTGGCCAGTCTAATCTAAACAATAAATAATAAACAATAGGACAATAAATAACATGTCGATCCTCTTTCAGTCTCATGTACATTATCTCCAGTGAGATTTATAGGACATCCGTTTTCAGTTCCAAAATATAACACTTTGGTGTAGATTTTCTTGTGTTGGTGTGGGTTGTGGGTATTGACTTTTCATAAGTTCTAAATTGAGAATAGATAGACTAGAAACTGAGGTTTTTGACAATTTTATGATACTAGTGATTAATCAGCGCAACAATACTTTGTAACACAGTAGGGAACAACTGAGTTATACCAAGATCAACTCGCTGGTTTTGTCGAGTAGCTCTCAAATTTCGTAGACTATTCTCTAGACAGACACAATATCAGATTCAGAATTTATTAAATAGGGTCGTTTATGTATCACACCTGCTGCATCGCATAGTTGGACAGAATGTGGGTTTGTTGACAATGTGACTGGAGGTATGAGCTCCATATTGGGAAGAACACCTCGTGGCCAAATCCATAGTCTCATGGTGCTACTACTACTTGGTCGATCGAGATCGGACAGCGGAAATGGGATCCTTACAGGCTTCCCGATTCTTCGTAATTTTCGCAATTTCGTTACTACTAACTTTCTCTTCAGGTGCCTGGAGAGTTCTGATTTCCAGATGGTGTCCATTTTTTATAGCGCAACCCTACCCATGCCATTTCTATCTTTTGGCTGCTCTCTATCCATCCAACCTTCAATGGGCAATGTCATCCTCAATGTATCTATATATCAATGTATCTATATCTATATCTATATCAATGTATCCGGCAACTATAACTGCAGTTGCCGGATATCTGCAACTGCGTTCTTGTAGAGTGAGTGGCAGTCATCATTGCGTAATAAAGTACAATTACGAATAGTAATGGCGCCAATGTGTCACCTTGCAGTACACCAGCCAGGATTGAGAAAAACTCAATTTCACCATCTGGTGAAAGTACCTGAGCTTCTGTGTCACAATATAACAATCCAATGCCAGCGAAAATTACCTCTGGTATTCCATAAGCTCTTATGATTTCCAGCATTCTTCCTCTATGGATGGAGTCGAACGCCTTCTTGATGTCCACAAAAGTCAGAACTGCGGGAAGGTTCTTTGACGTAATTCCTTCAACCAGCCTCCGTAGCGGTAGTATTAGTATCAGAGCTATTGTTGATCTATTTGGTTGAATTGCATTTTGGCTCTTACGTAGCAGTTTCTTTACAGTACTGTATGTGAGGCCTAAATCTATATACAGTATAATATTTTTTTGTTGTAAATTTTGGCACTACTACCGGTACTACACTACTACTACTACGATAATCGGCCTGCTGCGTTGAAGCTGCATATTGATATGATATGCTGGCTTAAGAAAATATATTTTTGCCACCACCATGCTATCCACAATTGGCATGTCCCAATGCAGAATACATTAAGAATGCTGTGCCGGCTTATCGACAAAAAGACACAGCCACAACTCCCTATCCATCATGACTGGCGAGATTATCCGCATCTTCAAGGCCAGTGTCCTTTAGGAGGCGTCTCACGAAAGTAATGGGCTGTCCACCATGCTTATTTTCTCCACGGGGCTGCCATGCACAAGATTGTACACAGGCTGGTCCAAACGGCAGAAAGCAATGTCCTATAAAGCGGAGGCGGCTTTGTTCAAGTCTCAAAATTGGGAACCAATAAGACACCTCCAATGTTATATAATGACTTGTTGGTGATTTGTGCATTGTACTTGACACAATGAACCCGGCGTATCATTCTTGCGAATGTGCCATCCAGAGATTTGGTGTCCTCGCAGTTAGAGCCCAGCATGGACTCCCAGAGAGGAGTACTGGAACTACTGCTGCTCTAAATAATCGGACCGTAAGTTTCCAATGAATTCTGTGTGACTTCCAAATCCTGGAAAGCCCATTCAATGCTACCCATGCCTTTCCCTTGAGTATTCGAAGGTACTCACCCGATTGCCGGATCCATGATCCCAGGTAACAGAAGTCGTCCACATGCTCAAGCATACCATCATATGAGCTTATGCTAATGCGACCAGACATTTCCCGAGAACTTTCAAAGTTAACTGTCAAAATTTGCGTCCTCTTGAAGTTAACAAAAAACCAACACTAGAAGCAGCATGTTCTAATGAGCTGAGGAGCCGTTGGGATCCCTCTAGTGATTCTGAGAGTACTCCTAAGTCATCAGCAAAGTCTAGATCAGTTAGGTACTTGGTAGGATTTCCTCGACTTCTGGAGCCACTAGGCCACATTACCATCACTCAATCGTCATTATGATGATCTAAGGACATGTGTAGAACACTTACGCATCCCGTTTCTCTATGGGGCCTAATTTTATATAGAATCATTTTGTTGTATATTTTGGCAGCTACCACAAGCAAAGAGATCCCACGATAGTTTGTTGGTACCCGAGGTCTCCTTTCTTGGGGAGAGGCTTTTAGTCGACGTTTAGTCCAAATTGGTGGTGGCTTTTCCCCTTTAAGCCCGGTTGCAAAGGTAGCCCTGAAGCCCGGTAGCCTCCTTGGAGTAAGATTGGTGTGAAACGGCCTCGGACAGCTGATATCGCTATTAAGTCAGTATCAGGACGATTCACCTTAAAGACAATTCGGTCCCGGAAAATTCCATCTCCCAGGGATTTCGAAATCTGTCCCATTATTATAAGTCCGAAGTGTTAAAAATTATTCCTACATTATCGGACAAAATTTTCCTACATGAAAGTCAATTTTATGACTTATGATCTCTAGAGTTAACATAAATAGCCTGTGTCAGCATGACTGATAATTGCGTTATTGGCTAAATAATATTATATAGGGCACCTTCTACTTCTACTTCTACTATACGATAATTCCAAGCCAAACACTTATAGGATTATAACTCATGTCGTGAACGCACAAAAACATTAACACTTTTCTAGGAATATAATGCGCTGTGTTTCAAGTCCAATTAACTCTTTATTGGATCTAATGCGCTTTGTTACAAGACCAATTAAGTCTTTATTGCTAGCGTTTGCGAATAATTAATTGTTTGGCCTCATGGTAAATAGTCTTTGTTAATAATCAGCGATATTGTATGACGAGGTTATGGATCGTATTATTTCCGAGTGTTGGTTTCATTTTAACAACAGCCACCAATTGTACATAACTCATACTGTAAGCACAATGCGGTTGAGTTATATACTTCCAAGTTCAAAATTACATACTTTTCAATTCAATTCAATATAAATTTAATCCGTTAAGTTAAATTAAATTAATGGTATTGCACGCACCCAAACACCATAAGCTGTGGTTATACAGTGAAAGTAATTAAGAAAAAAAGAAAAAAGATGGAATGGTGTTAGGGAAGGGGAAATGTAAGGACACGGAGGCTAGCTAATAGCAGGGCTAGTAGACGCTAGCCACAGGGGGGGGGGGGGGGGGGGGGGGGGTCTGAGGGCGGGAGGTTACATCTGAATACTCATAATTTAGGATAGTTTTTATTAGTTTCGATTTTTATTCATTATATATTTAAACCGTGGGACTAATCTTGTAAATAGTTACTTATTGTATGTCAATAACAAGTGAGGTAACGTCAGCGAGAAATGTGTAGACGACGGATGTACAATGTGCATGGAATTACGATTTTTGTAATTTGGAAGAAAATAAGCAAAGACGCAGGCCAGTGATATGATTTGTATGGGAGTTAAATTGGTTATAATTTTGAAATTAGATGAAGTTTGTAATTTTTTGAAAAACTAGGTTTGGATGTTTTGTTACGCATATCACAAGCGATGGCACTCCAAATAGATGGGCCTTGGAAACACATGGATCTTTGGGAAGAGGTTAGACGAAATAGCGGTAAACAAAAGTTTCCTAAAAGATGAAGAGCGGGTGGCTTAATTATGTATAGATGAAGTTTAAGTAAATAAAGAACCGAGTTCAGAGGTGGGGCTGATAATGTGGTGGTGGATATCATGCATGAAAAGGCCGACCTGGTGTTTATACAGTAAGTTTATACAGTAGGTAGAATTCCTATACATTTGTATAAAGGCGCAGAGGAAGATTGTGAGTCACTGAAAGTAATGCATCTGATAATTTTGTTTATTTTAACTCTAAGTGGATAAAGGGTGGTGGAATGAGTACTTCCCCAAAGTAGAATACCGTACTGTATGTAAGGGTGAATTAGGGTGAAATAAAGTTGACTTAGAATATTTAGAGGGAAGATATAGCGCAGTTTGTAGAAAATTCCAGAGGTTTTTTATATTTTTTTAAGTATGAAGTTTATATGAGGTTTCCAATTTAGATTACTATCCACCCAGATGCCAACTTTACACTTACTTGTCACTTACTTTCATGAATACACTCAATATATAACCAGCGCAAATACAAATTATTATGTAAGACAGGAATGTTAGTAGTCGCAAATAAATATGTCATTAGATGTCATAGTAGTGATACGCATGTCATATAATGGAACAGTGTGGTCGTAGATAGTAAGAAAGTAAAAGCAATTGTCTGAGACAGATGGTCGTCTACTGGCACAAACCACTACTGGTCGGAGGTAATAAGAAAGTGAAAGTAATTATCTGAGACAGATGGTCGTCTACTGCCACACACAACTAGCGGTCGGAGTTAATAAGAAAGTGAAAGTAATTTTCACCCCTCTCCAGGTGAAAATCGCCCCAAATAACAGCTGATTACTGTCAAAAATAAAACTGTTATATTGACTCCTCGGTCAAGCATCATCGTAATTTAAAGGATAAAGAAAAATTAAGATATATTATTGTTTATTACATTAATTTAGATAACAAAACAAATATGTCCCGGTCCATGTTTGCTAGTGTAACTGGTCAATTATTGACAAAACAACTAATTGTCCCTCGGACAATTGCCTCCTAACTATTGTCCCCCTGACAATTGTCCCCGCTGACAATTGCCCCCGCGGAGAATTGCCTCCGCGGACTGTTGCCCCCGAGGACATTTGCCCCCGCGGACAATTGCCCAATTACAATGAGTGACGGTGCAATGACACTTACCCACCAAACAATTTCCCTCGAGGAAAATTGCAAAATAAATAAGTTCGTTGCTAACTAGCAATAACAAACAATCCTAAAATAGTACAAGCACGGCACGGCACGGGATAAGATTATAAATACAATACAAAATACCTGTAGGCAGATAGAAGGATAGGCCTACTGAATTACTGTACTGAGTACCGGTAGGCCTTCTAAAACTAATAATTGATCGATTCGGTTGTTCGGTGATCAGGTATGTACACTAAACCCTAAATTAGGTACGAGTACTTG
>JAUCBJ010008209.1:0-70884 GCA_032718475.1 Nemertoderma westbladi
AACAGCATATCAAACAATAATATGAACCAACAGACCAACGAACACACCCACCACCTTACAGCACATCAGTACAGCAGTACAGTAGGTACCGGTAACGGATACTGTACCTACAGACCTAGAAGATAGGAAAGACTGAATACCGGAATACCAGAAGAGGACCGGTAGGTAAAAGACCAGTAGGTTGGATCTAACCACCACCATGCCAGGGTCTACTAGAGCCCTAACAATACATAATCTAACATCTCCCCCAAGAACAATGTAGGAGACATTTGTACTGAAAAAAAAAATCCAACCACCACCAATAGGTCAGTTCCTTGAACTCCGAATCTTGCTGGTTGCTTGTAAGTTCTCGAACTGCGCCTGGGAAGATCATCAGCGAACTGTACCTGTTTTTGAGGCGTTATATCACGAAGAGAAGAGTCATCTGGGATGGAACGCAGATAACGACGATTTCTCCAATACACCCGACCATTGTCTAGTTCTATCCTGTAATCTCGCCTAGTACCACGGGAAAGGACGATACCAGATTTGTTCCATAGTTTGGAATGTGCACTGGAATGGAATGATGCAAACTCGGGAACCAATAGGAATCGGGGTTAAGTCGTGAGCATGATCATTATAATATGATTCAGTTGCTGAAGACGTTGAAGGACCAGGGATAGGGAATGAATCACCTGCCAGTGTGGACGAATGAGCTGGTAGGTATAGTAGAACGGAGGGATCTACCGAACAACAGTTGAGCTGGAGACATACCATGTTCTTTAGGAGTATTTCTCCATTCTAGCAAACCACGAATAAAGCAAGTAGAGTTTAGATCTCCTTTGACATCTAACTTTCTTATCAATGATTTCATGGCCTTTACAGCCCCCTCTGCATGGCCATTAGACTGAGGATACTCAGGAGTAGAATACTCAGGGATGATATTCCATTCGGATAAGAAATCATGATAACGTGCTGAATTAAATTGTGTACCACCATCAGAACGAAGGCGTTTTGGAATACCGAAATCTTTGAACCATCCTCGAAGAGCTGAAATAACTTGAGAGCTGGAAGGATCGGCACGCCAAGAATGAATGCATGGCCACCCAGAATATCTATCGACATAAACCAGGTATGACCAGGTGCTGAAGTAGAAAAGATCAGCAGAGTAATCCTCCATTGGAAGACATGGATGAGGGTCGCTGTGGAGAGACTCTTTAGGTAAACTTGGTTGATAAAGTTGACACTGGGGACAAGAATTGACTATGTTTGTAATATCGCTATTGATACCAGGCCAGAATACAGTTTGCCTAGCTCTCCTCTTAGAACGTTCAATGCCCTGATGAGCATCATGAAGGTGCTTCAGGACATCCTTGCGGAGGGAAGATGGAATTACAATCCGGGAACCTAACAAAAGAAGATTATCTTCACAAGATAACTGATGTCGCACATTCCAGAATGGGCGTATGTGTACAGAACATTGTGTGGATGTTGAGGGAAATCCAGAAATAACAGCATCCACCAAAGCCATGTAAGAAATTTCATCCTTTGCAGATGATCGGATAGACTCAATATATGAATCCTTGAGATGACTTGGAGCATCAGAGACAACAATTGAGGTAGACACGTGACGAATGACTGCAGAAACATGGTCATTGACATCTGTATCACAAAGAATATCCTCTGGAGTAGGATCCGAAACAGGGGCACGGGAAAGTGCGTCTGGAATCGAATCGATATCGGAAGTGATATCGGAAGTGATATCGGAAGTGATATCAGAAGTGATATCGGAAGTGATATCGGAAGTGATATTGGAAGTGATATCGGAAGTGATATCGGAAATGATATCAGAAGTGATATCAGAAGTGATATCGGAAGTGATATCGGAAATGATATCGGAAGTGATATCAGAAGTGATATCGGAAGTGATATCGGAAATGATATCGGAAGTGATATCAGAAGTGATATCGGAAGTGATATCGGAAGTGATATCGGAAATGATATCGGAAGTGATATCAGAAGTGATATCGGAAGTGATATCAGAAGTGATATCAGAAGTGATATCGGAAGTGATATCGGAAATGATATCGGAAGTGATATCAGAAGTGATATCGGAAGTGATATCGGAAGGATGGACCCAATCAGTTGGTTCGTTATCCAGAACTGGACAAATAATACCTTGTTCAACCATTTTCTCTAAGCGAGCTTTAGCCCAGTCTCTAATGGCTAAAGGAAGTTGCCTGGCTGTATGAATAGCATATGGTTGGGCATCATCTTTTAATGAAATGGTCATGGGTGGGCCATTCATTGGAAGAAGTTTGTCATCTTGGTCAAAAACATCAGAATAAGCCTTTATGAGTTTCTGCTTAACAGTATCCCTTTCTGAAGGTGAAGGTTCATCAGAAAGATGGAAGTCAACCTTGAATGATGTTGTTGGAATTGAGTTTTTAATACCAATAGGTGACATATTAGAAGAATTAGAAGAAGCAACAGACTGAATTTCTGCCACTGGTTCTGGATATGAACTTGAAATAATTCCTAGGTTTTGACAAGTATACCATGCCAAAAGAATTCCATCGACTTCTTCACAAATGCAGATAAGCTCATCAGTTGAATATTCACCATAGGAAATTGTGGTGTGGAGGAGACCAATGCATGAAAGAAGACTACCATTAGCAGCAGAAAGATCATCATGGTCTGGTGGAAGTAAATTTTCTTTGTCAATAGAAAGGGCCTGAAGAAAATCTAAGCCGGCAACAGTGGCCTCAGCACCAGTATCTGGAGTTGCTTTGAGAGAACCGAATAAATGTCCTGTTGCGATATGACAGAAGTTCAGAAATACTTTTGGAGCTTGTTGATTATGGCTTCCAATCAAATTGAGGGTGATGCGGCTAATGGGTTTTGTCTTAGGTTTTGAAGATGAATTCGAATTATTTTGTTTAGACCGACAAACATTGGCAAAGTGGCCTTCCTTGCCACAATAAGAACAATCTTTGTTCCTTGCTGGACAGTCAGCGCGTTTATGGTCTGTTTTACCACAACCATAACAAACTATAGGGCCAGTAGTTGAAGAATTGTTTCTGGAATTGGATTTAGAAGAATTGTTGCGCCTGGAATTATAGGGCTTTTTGTTGTGAAAACGAGATTGTCGAGAAGCTTGGTTGATTGAAGGGTTTTTTAAATCCTGAACTCCAGCTTGGGCTGATTCCTCAGACCTACAAAGATTTACAGCATCTTCAAGCGATGGAAATGGAGTCAATGCAAGAAGTTTAGATCTGGTGTCCTCGCAAGAAATACCAGACATAATTCGAGTAGTCAACCGCCGATCGAAACAATGACGACATAGATCAGCATCTCGAGCAAGATCTTTAATAGCAACCAGGTAGCTATCAAAATTTTCACTTTGACGTTGTTTCCTATTATCAAACTGAACACAATCAAGGGCTATATTCCGTTTACCACGAAAATAACTTTGAATACAATCTATTAACACCTGAACTGTTAAAGGATTATCATGTGTGTCAGGAGGAATGTCAATAACTTGTTCCAGTGTAGAGCGCATACCTATAGAAAGGTAACTCCTGAAAATACAGATTTGCCTATCCCTAGCCATTCTATCCATCTGAAATGCAGAATAATAATCCGCCCAAACCGACTTCCAAGTTTCAAATTTTGCTAAACTGAAATCCGGTTCTAAAGCAATTGGTGCTTTAATTTGAAGATTACGAGGGGTTGAGTCAGCCTGATGAACTACAGGTTGATGTGGTTGACCAAGTAATTGTTGAAATTGATGGGCATTTTGGGCTTGGGATTGTGCTAAGGAATCAGCCAAATCGCGTTGTGATTTAACTAAAGCATGTAGAAGAGCTGAGGTGGGATCAGGATTACCACGACCAGCCAACTGTTCTCTTAAAACCTCCAGTTCGGTTTCGAGTTCAGCTTTAGTAGGCATATCTGACTGTTGAATATTAGAGAAATTTCAGGAAATTAAATATCCGAAAAAATTTGAAAAATCCGAAAAGAAAAAATTTTGCAAAAATGTGCAAAACTTTTTCACGCAAATCAGCCAAAATCTGTAGTTATCGAATACTGGCAGACTGGAATACCGCCTGACTGCTGAATGTGAATTGAATAGGTACCGGTAGTTATAATTAGGCTAGCGGGCGTCGCTGCCTACCCCTCACGGCCCCCGGACAGCGCAAGGTCCTCAGCGCCGATGTAGGCTACCGTCGTCGCTGTGTTTTTCGCCAACGTAGTAGCTACACAACGACAACGATAACCAGCGCGAGTCACTCCACTGTCCGTCCCAAGGGCTTAGTTTAGAAGAGTACTGGAGTAGGTACACCACCAGAAGTATAGGTAGGTAGCTACTGAGCTAGGCCTAGATCAGAATCAGTAGAGGCGACCGGTAGAATAATGTTGAATTATCTAACCTGCTGAATGCGCTGGAATGTCCACCATTTGAATAGGGTTGTAGGAACATCAAGTACATCACTGCGCCATATTGGGATCGGAAATAAATGAATACCAGCTGCATCAGTTTATTAATGGTCGACATACAGAACAGCATATCAAACAATAATATGAACCAACAGACCAACGAACACACCCACCACCTTACAGCACATCAGTACAGTAGGTACCGGTAACGGATACTGTACCTACAGACCTAGAAGATAGGAAAGACTGAATTCCGATAGCTTATGCATTAAATTATCGGTCAGACCTGCAGACTGGTTAAAACTGCAGTAGCTACGAGCTACTGCGTTAAATTAAATTCCCCCATCCGTATATACTGATATAGTCGCATCAGTTCAACACTGTTACACCTAAACCCAACTGAGTAACAGTTATTCATATTCATTCATGTTCATTCATATTATTAGTTTGAAGGTGGGGAGGATATATTTTCTAATAATAAAAAGGCTAAAACAATATAACCTCATTACAATAAATTTATCGTACTACGAAATTGGGGAGGAGCAGGTTACACAGACAAGGTTTTCTAACCAGAACAATAAACGATACATACTGAATAACCGGTCTGCCAGTACTGTAACCATTGACAATAAGGAAGGGAACGGAGCAGTCTGGCAGTGTATTTTGAATTTATTGCAATTACATTGGGGGGACCAAATCCGCGAACGAGGACCCAATCCGCTAGCAGATTTGGTCCTAGGGAGACCAAATCTGCTAGCGGATTGGGTCCGGGGGACTAAATCCGCTAGCAGATCCGGTCCGGGGGGACCGATTCTTCGGGGGACTGAATCCGCTGTTACACCGGAATACCAGAAGAGGACCGGTAGGTAAAAGACCAGTAGGTTGGATCTAACCACCACCAAGCCAGGGTCTACTAGAGCCCTAACAATACATAATCTAACAATAATGCGGATGATCTAGCAAATGTCATGGGTGATAGGGAGTTGTGGCGGTGCAATTTTGTTGACAAGCCGGCACAGCATTCTTAAAAATGCAGCTGCAATGCAGCATGCCGATCCTAGTAGTAGAAGGCCTCGAAGATGCCCTGTTTTGCCACACCCATAGCATGTCCTTGTCGTAGTGGAGGTATCAGGATTGGAATTACCTGATGCTCCGGATGCATTATTATTGTTTTTATTGCGATCCTGGCTTTTGCCTCTGTAATAATTCTTGCGTCCAGTGGTTAGATAGATAGATAGATTTATTTATACATTATGCAAAAACAATAACAAATACACCAAACAAGGTACCGGTATAAAGGTATTGTCCAACATAACATATACGATTACCCCTAAAGCTTTGCAGCTTATTTCCAAGGGGGTCCTTTATGTTACTTGGTTACAAATACAATATTACACTACGCTAACCTAAAACCAATATAAAACGTAATTACACTATGTACATAGAGCGTGACAATGTCCGACTCAACGATAAAGATGTAATGTACAGAACAATTTATTATACAACGTAATTACAGTATAAAAAGTAAATAATTAATAAACTAATAACTTACTGTAGGACTATTGTACCTATTTTTACATTGCACACGGAGGTGAGATTTAACTGCAGATTTAAAAGAATGTTGATTATTTAGGTTTTTAATTTCATTAGGCAGAGCGTTCCAATTTTTAATACCGTTAAAAAAGAAAATATCGTGGTTCTGTTAATAACATGAGGATTTTTTAAGTCCTGTATACCAGCCAGGACAGATTCCTTTGATCTCCACAGATTAATGGAATCTTCTAGTGAAGGAAAAGGAGTCAAGGCCACAAGTTTCGAGCGGGTTTCTTTACACATTGAGGGGGGGGGGGGGGGGGGGCTATCCCCCCCCCCCCCCCCCCTCCCCTCAATGAAATGTCTGCCAGGTTACTCAAAGTTCAGACTGTTGGAGGAGGACATATTAATGTCAATTAGAACATTTATTACCTTTTACAATACAGTATTTATGTATGTAATTAGTATATTAAAACAATCCATGTTGGTTACTATATTTTATATTTTATCTATCTTTTTATCTTTATTTTTTATATTCTAGCTTTCCAATGACACCACAATTACTGAAAGTCAGTAATAAGGAGCTGTACAAATCAAAATTCAAAAAGTATCACATTTTGTTTACATTTTACAAATAGTAATAATATTATCTTCAACTTAAAGAAAAATAATTGTATGGTCTTCCGTAGTCGTTCGAATTCTAATTTCATTGTTAATAGCATTTTTAAAAAAGGTCCAACACAGTGGCGGATCTAGGATTTCTCCAAGGAAAAAAAAATGATACATCATCTATTATAGAGACAGGAAATTTTAACACTATAGTGGTCAAATTTCTGGTTAAAAATGATGAACTCTGGGATTTGTGGGTTTTATAACTTTCAATATTAAATTATTCAATTTTAATTAAGGTTTCAATGACAAATGCTAAATTTTATGTTTACAATTTATTATTATATTAAATGAAAAATTATTAATAGAATGTGAAAATCTTATAGGTTCCCAAAAACACGGGATGTAAATAAACGAGAATACATAGAGAGATATACAACTGGACCACTAAATACAGTATGATAGGTAGAAAAACATTACCAATTAGATAAAGTTCATTATAAATATAATAACAACCTGACAATGAAAAACGCACTATTAGATACCGTACAGGTGCAAAGCAGTACAAATTAGATGTATTTCACTTTGCATTATACCCCCATGTAAGGATTGCCATGCTTTCACTAAGAACCCAGTTTTCAGAAGGGCTGAATCTAAACAAATTAATAAACGAATTCGAATCTGTACAGATTATAAGATATAAATAAGCGCTATAAAACACTTATTAAAGATAGATAAAATATGTATTTAAAAAAATACATAATCTTCATATATAAAATTCCAATAGAATGTAGACCGAACATTGAAAACCTGGTATTCTTCACATCGGAAATATTACAAATTTTAGTTTTTAGTATAATACTAAAAACTAAAGTAATGATAATTAATTCTAAATAAGAAGTATCATATGTTTGCGTAATGTGGCATAGTCCTTAAGTACTTTCAGTTCGTCAACAACAATATCAACATGGATGCTGAGAAGGGCAAGACCAGTAAGTCTCTCATCACCCATAATGGAACGAAGATATGATTTCAATAGTTTAAGCTTTGAAAAGCTTCGTTCCGCTGTCGCATTCGTTACAGGCAATGTGCCAAAGAGACACAACAATAGAGCAACTGTTTGATAGAATACGCTGTTGGCACGTTGAACCCAGTAGTGAAGAGAGCTGTCATCTTCGTTTGATTCTCTAGTTTCTAAAAACCATCTCTCGACTTCGGCTCTGACTACGGAGTCTGGTTTATTAATATCTTCACTATATCACTGGGAAGCTGCCAAAACTGTATCTAATGAGTCTGTGGTGCGGAATCTGGGAATGAGTTCTTGGAGTCCAAGTTGAGGGGGAGGTCTCGACTCGAATCGATCATGTAGCTCACCTGCAAATTAAATTGACAAAATTAATTAGGCTTGTTAATATTTATTTATTACTGCACTTAATCCACATATATATTTATCTGTATTTCTATTATATTTGCAGATAGTGGTGGACTTTGACCACAAGCGAAAGTAGTGATCTTCAGCGCAAATTGACCGAGACAGGGGGGGGGGGGGGGGGGGGGGGAACTGGACGCAAAATCCGCCTTGGCGAATTAATATCCCGCCTCAATGTTAAATTCTCAATTTAGGGAAAGGAGCAGGTTACAGTGGCACGTTATTTTAACCAAAACAATAAACTAAACACAATAGAACAGGTTACATTTTTATTTTTGAGAGTAATCATCTGTTATTTGTGTCGAATTTCCCCTGGAGAGGGATGAATTTTTATTGCATTCAGTTTCCCCCCCCTATCTGAATTGACCGCAAGTGAAATAATGTATAGTTTATTGTTTTGGTTAGAAAACGCCACCACTGTAACCTGCTCCTCTTTCCCTTAATATTTTTAATTAAATTAAACCAATTTTTAAAACCCACTAAAATTTATTTTGTGTTTGTGGTCATTTCGCGCCATTGACTCTATATTTGACATTGACACAACAAAAATTAACCTGTGGACTTACCGCAATAACATGGTCCAAAAATGGCAAATATATATTCCGTTGGAAACGCTCCTCAGAAGACTCAGATGGGGCATTGGGCCTCTTAGTTTGGCGTCGAACGGTTCTAGGTGGGTGTAATGTCTGAGCTCCAATAGTTTCAGCTAATTCTTGCGTCTCGTTAAATAGTCGCTGAAATACTGTTACAGCATTGGTTCTGTTGGTAGTAAGCGTTTGATGGATCTTAGATATTTCCCTATAAGCCTGACCAAGATGTTGATTTACCTTCTGCAGATTTTCACTAGCAGTCACAGTGTAAGAAAGTATTGAAACTGCCACTGATAGTGAGACCAAGAATGATGGCGTTTGAATAGCTGTTAATAATGTCGCTGCATCCGCTGCTGACTTTCGATCTGTACCTTCAGATATATCTTCCAGTAATTCGGCAACATATGGCAGTAATTCCTGAAAAATCATGATCGAATTATGACGATCGACCCATCGAGTAGGACAAAGAAGCCGAAGCAGCCGCCCTTTCCATGCAGAATCGGGAACATTATTGTGCAAAATCTCGTCAAGCAACTGAATACGCTTCAGTGAAGAAAGTACAAAGTC
Organism: Nemertoderma westbladi; assembly: GCA_032718475.1. Classification (NCBI taxonomy): domain Eukaryota; kingdom Metazoa; phylum Xenacoelomorpha; order Nemertodermatida; family Nemertodermatidae; genus Nemertoderma; species Nemertoderma westbladi. The sequence goes on from JAUCBJ010008209.1 coordinate 9,148, forward strand.
AGCTACTTTGTTTACAATTCCAAAGCAGTTTCTAATTTCAGGTAGCTCGCATGACTTTGAATAACGAGATTAAGTCAATGATTGAAGCAATGGATTGGTATGGCTAGTGACTGTTTCTTAGTAATTATAGCTGCACAGCCATTGAATTTCCCCATCATTGAAGATGCCCCATCATAGCCTTGTCCACGACAGAAATCTAATGACAATGCAAGTTCATATATATAGTCTGTAATCAGGTTTGCCAATCCCTGGCCAGTGAGATCTGTAGCATGTGCAAACCCCAAGAAATCCTCGTATACATATCCATCTTTGTCGACGGTTCTATAATTCAAATTAATTATAAATTTATTATCTTAATTAAATAAATATTCACAATATTAGTAAGTTGTACACAACGGTGAAAACGCCCAATGGTGTCTATCTTCTCCTTGACTGGCTTACTACTGTACTATTATTTACTTACTAGGTTCTATTTAACAAACATCTTCATTAGTAATTTTGGCAGAACAGTTCAGATTAGCATAATTAATTATTATTAAGAAAAATTAATTCACCATTGTAATTAATTTTTATTTCAATAATCGTGGTGGGATCGTGGCCTAGCCTGCGTTCTCGGGGGAGTTTGGAGGCGGCTTCAGTTCGCGCTCTTCCGCTCCAACTCCCTCTGTTTGCGTGGTGGCCGGCGTCCCTGGAGGGCGCTGGGCTTTGGGGATGGTGCGGGTCTGCGGGGGAATTACCTCGCAGACCATTATTAATTCACGGTGCACCATTTTTAATTGTATGTTAAATTTTATTGTCTTAATTGTTTTGTTCTGATTGGTGGTGGGATGCTGGTGCAGTTTTATATTTAATTTTGGTTTTATGGATTTGGATTTTTATTTCAATAAATGAAATACAAATATTAACACAATCTTAACATAAATATCTTAAACAAACTAAAGATTGTAGTAGAATGGGATATCAACCTATATGCTAATTTTATACAAATTTAGATTACTATTTATGTAATTAATGTTAATGTATTTTAGAAAAACAAAAATTTTCTTCAAAAAAACAATACATCACAATGTGGGATCGAATCTCGAATTTCTAGTCCAGCGCTCTACAAAGTGAGCATTAGTAAAAGCATAAATTCCTAACACCTACAATAAATGGAGTGGTTACTACAACATGTCTCTCTACAATTGCCATCTACAGTATCTCTTGAACATAATATCTTACCTTAGTCCTTACCTGATAATAATTGTAACTTGTTCCTTTCTTGAAGAATAATTGTAACTTGTTCCTTTCTTGAAGAATCAGAAGTTTCATCCGCCAATACTGTAAAAAATACTGCTGCCTTAATGCGTTCCACAATCTTTCCTTGAAGCTGTTCCTTTATCACCTCTATTAGTTAGTTCTGAGTTGTTTTTGAAATAAAGTGGTGTTGTTAGCTGCAGAATCTGCCAAATTGCGAAGTTCCTTGTCTCCAGCATCTATTCTAAATCGAAGTAGACCCCGAAATATTCCTTCTCCAGGTACATGAATCAGTTCATCGGTAACTTGAAGGCGTCCGTCATCCCTATGACCACGTTATGGTAGATTATTTCTCCCACAGAATATAATGGTTCTTATTATTGGTCTCAACATATTTCTGTTCTTTAATATTTGCTCCTTTTGTTGGAGGCTTAGCTGGTTGCTCACACTTGCAGTTGTGTCTTCTCTGGTTCTTCTAAAGCCGTCAAGCATAGACATTGAAGTTTGGTGATAGTTGGTGATTCCATGAGCAGTGCATGTTTCATTGGCCTTTTTGACCTTTACGAGTGGATCTTTTACTAGAACCCCCAATTTTTGACCTCCAACCCTGCTCCAGCAAAGAGTAAACAGGATACACAAAAACCACCTTCAAGAGTTGGGCTGTACCTTAACCAAGGATATGTAGCCAACCAACTACTCTGAAATCTACGTTTTTTAGTCCCTTCCTGTTTATACGGAAAATTAAAATTTGGAGGTGGAGTCCATGGATCGTCGATCAGTCTAAGTTTCTCAATATCGCTTAGATTACGCCCCTTCCCATTTCCCACAGCAAGAGCTATATCATTGCCTAGTGGCAATTCCCGTTCATCACAAATGGATTGCTGGCTGAGCCAAAGGCTCAGGCTCTGGTTGTTGAGTAGGCTCTTCTTCAATATTTGAATCTGTATCAATTCGCTGTCTACTAGCTGGCATAAAGAAATCTGTTATCGATTTCCTCTTAGACATATTTGTCTTAATACTAAATACAGTACTACAATTTTTAATATTTCTGGCTTGGCTTGATAATGAAATATAATGACATGTAACAATGAAATATAACAACATGAAGACTGACAAGGTAATATCAGAATGTTACATACTGACATACAGACATATATCCTCCAGTGACTTTTATACCAGCTGTCCAATCAGACAACATGTTGGCCAGAGTCCTGGCTACCTTATCTTTATATTACATTACAGTAGGCCTACATACCTATATTTCATTGGTATATTGAACTCTGTATGGCTCACCCTCAGATGAAACCATAACCAAGGCCTTTCCCAGCTGTAGTACTCTACATGGCACACAATGGTAGTGGAGAAAGTGGGAGCCCTCCTGCTGTGTTGCAATTCAATATTTATCGACTACTACTAGTGCCATTAGCGGTAAGGCTGGCTTTCTAAGAACGTGATGATATGAAGCCTTATCATGGGAGGAGAAATAGGGCTGGGGCAATATTGGTAATAAGGCAGGTGGGTATACTAATACTATGGGTACCACCTCACCTACCCGTCTTACTTTCTTATTTTTCTTTGGACAAGCATGGGCTGGGATAATATGAATTCTATCTGGTCTGGCTGCTAATGTTGCTTCAACAAAGTTTGCCTTGTGGCTTGCCTGAGGAGACAATATCATTAAAGTACTACTACTAGGATCGGCATGCTGCATTGCAGCTGCATTTTTAAGAATGCTGTGCCGGCTTATCGACAAAATTGCACCGCCACAACTCCCTATCACCCATGACATTTGCTAGATCATCCGCATCTTCAAGGCCAGTGTCCTTTAAGATGCGTCTCAAGAAAGTCATGAGCTGTCCACCATGCTTATTCACTCCATGAGGCTGCCAAAGTACAAGTTTATGCACTGGCTGGTCCTCACGGCGAAAGCAATGTCCTGCAAAGCGGAGGCGATTTTGGTCTAGTGTCAAGCTTGGGGGAACCAATGAGACACCTCCAATGTTATATAGTGTCTGGTTGGAGATGTGTGCATTGTACTTGACACAATGAACCCGGCGTAGCATTCTTGTGAATGTGCCATCCAGAGATTTGGTGTCCTCAGCAGTTAGAGCCCAGCATGGACTCCCATAGAGGAGTACTGGAACTATTGCTGCTCTAAATAATCGGACCTTAAGTTTCCGATTAATTCTCGGTGACTTCCAAATCCTGGAAAGCCTATTCAAGGCTGCCCATGCCTTTCCCTTACGTATTTGAATGTCCTCACCTGACTTCCGGATCTATGATCCCAGGTAACAGAAGTCATCCACATGCTCAAGCATACCATCTTTTGAGCTTATGCTCATCCGATCAGAGACTTGCTGAGGACTTTCAAAGTTAACTTAATAAAAAGACCAACACTAGAAGCAGCATGTTCTAATGAGCTGAGGAGCTGTTGGGCTCCCTCTAGTGATTCTGAGAGTACTCCTAAGTCATCAGCAAAGTCTAGATCAGTTAGGTACTTGGCAGGATTTCCTCGACTTCTGGAGCCATTAGGTGGAGTTATCATCACCCCATCATCATTATGATGATCTAAGGACATGCGTAGAACATAGTCAACAACAATTATGAACAAGAATGATCATTAAAGTAGATATACAATAAAATGTAAAATGTGTAAAAATGTCATAGAAATGGGATCTTTGGGAGGGGGGTCACATGTTTTTAATTGGTTTTCTTATTTGAAGTTTGAAGTTTCGTTTGAAGGTGGCTATTTTAATAATGTAGTACGAAAATTTGTTGGTTTTACTAGGTATGATAGTGCTAGTGAAATGCTTGTAAACTTAAACATCAGATCAATTGTGCATAAACATAGGTTATCCTTACATTCACTATTTTACCTTGAGGCGTCTTTCAGTAATACATTAGTAACTGCAATATTAAATTATGGCAGTCTTACGCTAATCGATAATATCCGTAAAGTGCATTTAATTCATTATTTTGTGTATACCTATATGGGCCCAAAAGCCTAAATTAAAGATTAATTAATATACATTATTCACCTTTATCTGCTATCTTAGATCATGGTAATTATCATTCTAATCCAGGTACCAGAGTTATTGTACCAGATTACGATAGATCTAATTGCCTTTGTGGTGTGACATCATTCTTTCATGGTACTGACTAGTCCAAGCTAAGTACAGCCGATCATCTCAATATTGCTTAGGGGGTTTTAAAAGGAGAGTATGAAACAGCACATAGGCAAGTTGTACACGGTGTTTTGCAATTGCTGTATTGGTTTGGCTTGGTTTGGCTACTTCTAGCACCAATCATGAGATTCCTAAGCCAAATTGACTCCAGAAATATATGTACCGTTGGCTCTGTACAGATGTGATCACTACAGCGATATTTTGTATTATGATATCTAGGTCAACATACTGATGTACTGATACATTAGGAGGCCACTTGTGCATGCCCATTAAGACTAATTAAATTCTGATAGAGGCGTGAATAAATTTCTGATACATGAGAGAATTTAATTCAAAATGTCTCATTAATTCTGATACTTGTGTATATAAGAAATAAATTCTGTGAGGCAATAAAATCAAAGAAATAAAATCAAAAAATAAAAGTACTATTTATTTCTAATACCTATGAGAATTTAATTATATCAAATAAATATACCAAATGTATGTATGCCATAATACACATCTACATTTATTTTGTCCCAAGTGGCCCTTGTATTTTACAACCTTACTTACAGTATATCATTATTATTATGTAGTATTTGTTGATTGTTGTGCTATTATACTCTAGTAATGATTGTTTTATGGACGCCTGTCAAGCGTTTTATAGACGCACCCAAGGGAGTGGTGATTGTTTCTCCTGGGCCTCTTTCAATAGTGTCGCTAGGGCATCAGCACCTGCAATTTTTGCCCCTTTGGGTATTTTGGCAATTACCCGAAACGATTGCTTCACCTTGGAAGATCATTTATGATCTTTGATCATTTAAGATACCCTGGAAGATCATTTATGAGGGTAGCTGTATATTTGGAGTGTTAGGTTGCTCTTGGGTCCTTTGCAGCTATCCAAACAAGTTCCACAGAACCAATTAACCAGATTGGCTGCATCACTTCTCTGGAGGCTGACACAAGAGAGATGGTGCCAGGTATTGCACTGAGTGCATGTTCCCAAGAGTTTTCGCTGATTGATTTCATTACAGGTGGCACATCTGTCTTGATCTGGAGCAGCATGAACCCTGAACCTTACCTTCAACAGTGGCCTGCATTTTCTTGGGCACATCATCACTGATGCCACTTTGCAATGAGGATATTCCTTCCAGAATGCCAGCTGAAATGACTGTGGGGGGCTGGTATTGTATTCCAGGATTAAATTATGTTTTTGAGTGGACCATGAACACGAAAGGCTCGAGTCTTCTTGTGTATGGCACATATCTCATTGCAGATGGTGCATTTAAGGTGGGATCTCTGTTCATCGGCACTGAGTGATGGGTCATAAGGACTCCGTGGAATGATTCCGGATGGAGGAACTGGACTATCTGACTCCGATCCCTCAACTGATGGTTGGACAACAGGGCGAGGAGACCTACCTGGGTGGGATAGATTTTTATCCTCGAATGAAGGAAATTCTCGAAACCAGTTATCATCAGGCGTACTTACATCCATGGTCGCTTTGACAAGTTAGGGTGGCACATCAAGAGTGTGTCAATTTGTCCAGGTTCAGTAAGGTTCTATGAGGAACCATTTGATTCATTACTAGATCTAGGAGCTCAAGGTGGAATTTTGCAATAACAGTATAATCAATGTCATTAATGGATCCACCATTAAGACAAGAGTGGACGAATTTACATTCAGCTCCATATATTCCATTGTTAGACTATCCAATTACTCCCCAGGAAACTGAACAGGCTATCAACTCCTTATAATCGAATAAAAGTTAACTGGAATTACTCCAATCCCATTGAAATGTTTATCAATTAATTTGATTTTATACATAACGTCTGTCCTAAATTGTGTTTTATAATTTGCCCATACATGTACACATACAGTGGGCAGGCATAGGGCCTATAGTATGCTACAATACTGCAAGTTGTGATAATTACAGAGATATTTCTTTGTCTGATTCGTTGGTGAAAATATAAAAGTATATTACAGACAGTCGATTGTGCAGATGGGTGCAGCCTATAGTAGTGCTCAAGCTGGTGGGCTTACAATCTATGAGAAGTACCATGGTCTCATTCAGTTGTTCTTTTAATAAAATGAAAAACATGACTCCAGAATCGAAGGAGTGTGCTTGGCAGGCCATGCTGAATCGATTTAACACTTCGGAGTGGAGGTTTCTTGATCAAAGGACAAACTAATTAAAAAGATAGAAAATACAAAGCAAAGTTGTTCACACTGGTAGGGTGTTTCACTTCCCATAGGCGAAAAAAAAAATAGTTGGAATTTTTGATCTGCTCAAGGCTAATTGGGTTCATCACACCAAGTTAAGCAAAAAATAACATTACAACAACATCTCAAAATGAATTCTTCAGATAGAGCAAGTGACCTCAACATGAAGTGTTGAGCGATCTGGGTTCCGCTTCAGCGTTACTGGCTTCCACTTCAGCGATGTGTCTGATTTTCGATAGAGCAGTTCTTGGAGTACTATCATGTCCTTTTTTGATAATTTAAAATCGAAATGGCTACATAGTTGGAGTGGAAACATACATCAGGAGCTGAACTATTCACTATTATTGATGATAAGTTTAATTTTTCATAAAGATCGAATATATACTTCAGGTACTTTGACCACTTTTGGTTTCTGTAACATACTTCTTTACTAACCTGCCTACAAGCAGGTATAGGCATAGAATAACTAGATTTCATATTTCGTATTTCAGTTTCTATTGTGCATTTTTTAGATTTCAATACTAACTACAGTATATATTTCGTATTTCACTTTCTATTCTGTATTTTTAGATTTCAATACTAACTATAGTATATATTTCATATTTCAGTTTCTTTGTTGTTTAGTAGTTCATAACATGAACCACTAACAGACTATGTTTCCACTGTTTCATTGTTATTTTGTAAATTAGCCTAATAAAATAATATTTGGTACCGATACACTTAAATTAAAGTTGAATTAATTAGTGAAAATGACAAGTCCATATTTACGCTCTGTTGTAATCGAATGGTTACTTGGTCCTGTACTGATTTTGATCCATCAATAACAGCGCAACTTCCTACTAATGCTGATGTACTGAAATCGATACTATATTTGAGAGAAAGAGAAGGTCCAGGTGCGAAAGTAAAAGGAAGTCTGACCAAAGGCATATCAACTACTGCTTAAAATACGATTGTTGTGTGGAATAATGCCAAAATTCCTGTACAGGAACACAGGAATGTTGTTAGAGTGTTAACCAAGCTATTTGATGAGTACAACAAACTGAAGACCAAAGTAACTAGACGTAAGTCTATCACCACAAGTTTACAGCTTGGCAGATAGCCGATCAGTAAGTATCTATGATTTCAAATCAGCTTCCCATTCTACAGTATATAGACACAGGCTGAGAAGTCGCATAGAAACTGCTGCTTGGATTGTAGAAACATTTAAAGATTGGTGTCCAGATCCATGCATTGTTCATTGGGATGGAAAACTTCTCCCCAACCTTGGTAAAGGGTCCACTGGAAAAACTGATAGAATACCTGTTATTATAACAGGGGTTTCTGTCGATAATGATAATATACCTCAGTTGTTTTCAGAAATGATATCAGCACCAAAAGTATGTAGTGGAACTGGGTCAGCAATGCCAGAAGTAACACTTGCTGCACTGAACGAACGAGACATTGCTGACAAGGTACAAGGAATGTGTTTTGACACGACTGCTTCAAACACAGGGCTGATTAAAGGATCATGTGTCATCCTTGAACAGAATATGAATAGAGAACTTATTTATTCTAGAGAAGTTATTCTAGGTGATATCAGCATGGATGTAAATTTCCTGCCAGCTCAGGCCCAGATATACTAATGTTCAAGCGATTTCAGTCAAACTGGGATCACATGATTCTCAATAATTATTCAACAATTCTCAATAATTATTCAACAATTCTCAATAATTATTCAACAATTCTCAATAATTATTCAACAATTCTCAATGATGAAAATGTGACTGTTGATAAAAAGTTTATCACAGAAGCAGTCAGTACCTTTCTTACAACCAATGCTTCATATGAAGCAACCAAGAAATGATTACAGGATTCTTTTGGAACTTTATTTAACTGTACTTGGTGGTGAGGTCCCAAGGAGTAGTAATCAAGCACAATTCACACAGCCTGGTTCTGTCAGTGATGCCTGATGGATGGCAAAGGCCAATTACTGCTTGATGATGTATTTGTTTCTTAAAGAAAGTAAGCTGATTACTATAAAGGAGGAAGCTTCAATTAGGAGTTGTTCAATGTTTGTGGTTTTTGTTTACACACATTTCTTCAATTTTGATTTGAAAATCTGGGGTGTTTTTGTCACGATTAGCATACAAGATCGTTTAGGCAACAACAATTTCAACCATATCGGCCAATTACTGCTTGATGATGTATTTGTTTCTTAAAGAAAGTAAGCTGATTACTATAAAGGAGGAAGCTTCAATTAGGAGTTGTTCAATGTTTGTGGTTTTTGTTTACACACATTTCTTCAATTTTGATTTGAAAATCTGGGGTGTTTTTGTCTCGATTAGCATACAAGATCGTTTAGGCAACAACAATTTCAACCATATCGGCTGTAAATATACTTGTCCAAAAAGCAAATGGTGTACCATGGCCAGCATCAATAATTTGAGAAGTGGCATCTAATAATTTGTTTGGATCAATTTAAAGTTTCAATTTACTGTATAAACGAGTATTATTTTTCCAAGTTGGAAGTGCAGCTGATTATAATGACTTTAGTTGATGTATTTTTTTTTGTACCTTTCTTTCTATAATTATTTGCAACAGCTGTAATTCTAGTTGACTGGTCCTCCTTGGTGGCAACTAATTGTTGAGAAGAACGTCATTTAGGCTGAGAATATTTAGGTTTATTACCAGTTGTAAAATAAACAGTCTAGTGCTTTTGAGTCGCATTTTGCTTAGCATTCTCAGAAATCGTTGATGAGTATGAAGTATGAACCATCTACTTTTCCCTAAAATTTAATGTCAAACAAAGACGTATAAATAGCTATAGTTTATTTATTTATGTGTGTATATTATTTAAAATTTTAAACCGCTATTTATTTTTGGGACATATGTATAGGCCTAGTAAATAGATTTATAAATATAGTTTAGTAAATATAGGCCTTTATTGTTACTGCCACCGGCTATTTTGCCAGTTTATGTCTAGCTAGATCTTATTGACTCTATAGTACATCACTAAATAAAGATCACCAAATTAAGGTTGGTGCTAGGCCCGTATGCTAAGTGACTTTTTTGTGCGCCGAACGCGACGCGGCGCAGAAAAAAATGTGCGCCTGCGCAGTCGAAAACAGTGCAAAATCCGCGTGCGCAGCAGAAAAACTGCGCGAGATTGGCGCGCGCAGCAGAAATTCTGCGCGAGATTGGCGCGCACAGCAGAAATACTGCGCGAAATCTCCTACCTCTGTAGTACCGGTACTGTACCGTACCACCTACCCGCCTGCCTACTCTACTGGCCTAAGCAAGCCCTAAGCACACCAAGTAGGACGCTTTATTATATTATTGACATTACAGCATTGACATTACACATTGGCGTGCACAGCAGAAATACTGCGCGAAATCTCCTACCACGTACCTGCCTGCCTACTGCTGTACTGGCCTAAAGCACACCAAGTAGCAAGTAGGAGGCTTATTATTTCAGTATTTCTTACAGTCTTATCTGTATTGTCATTACCCTGTTACCGGTAGTCGGCAGACTGCCAGGCAGCCAGGGGTAGGTCTACTTACCGGTACTGACTTAGTGCTGTAGTGCAAGTCTGAGCCGTGCTATCAATTTTCTGCGCCTGCGCCTGTCGCGCCGTGCTCTAAATTTTCTCTGCCTGTCTGCGCGGCGCTGCGCTGCGCTCTCAATTTTCTGCGCCTGCTCCAAATTCTGGAAAAAATTGTGCGCCGAACACGTTCGGCGTACATGCCCTACTTAGCAGAATGGGTGCTAGGCAACAACACTAACACTACCCATATCAATACATTAAGTAGGCCTAGGCCATGATTCAGATTGATGAAATCTGTGACCAGTACAGTGTTGATCAGTACAGACCAGTGTTGCTTTCCCTACAGTGCTTTATTATTTGTAGTATCACTAAACTAAAATACAAAAAGCGGTGATAAGGTAGGAATATTCATATGTTATACAAACCTTAGACTTATCCACAAAGAATGACAATGCATTGTCATCATCACTGCTATACTGTATGTCGTTAATATATGAAGTAACAGGATGTACCGGAGGTTCAATGCCTTCTTCGTAGCTTTCTTCATATTCTGCTTCAACACAGCCAGCTACATCACATGGATTGTTTAAATCCTGGATCTTAGAAGTAAACTCTTCATCAAATTCGGATGTTCTACTTCAAAAAGACAGATAGCTTCTCCCATGTGTATAAATGGTGAACTCTCTCGATATTTCGAACTATAAAACCTCATAGCATTTATTGATGGTAAATCCATAATATTATAGGATAAGCGAGCTATACCTTATACTCCTTGCTCTCCTTGAAAGTCTATAATATCCCTCCTACAATATCGTTTTGTCCAGAGTAGCCTAACAGACTGCTGTGGTACAATATATTACTACATAAACTGTAGTACAGGCAGTACCTACAGTCCTACTTCAGTGCTCATACTGTATGCTGTGTATGCTGTATCATACACAAGCACAGGCCAACTGAAACATAGCCCATTTCAAAAGAAGCAATGCATACACTACAGGCCTATCACATAAGTGCAAATTACATACCAGTACCGGTACTTATATTAGATACAAATATTTACTTCCAGTTTCAGTAGGTTGCAGCACGATACAGATGTCATCAATACACAGTACAGGTAGGTTCGATTGCGTTGGTGAGTGAGTCAAGCTGAAAATAGTGTTTTCCCCCAGTTAGGCGTATAAAAACAGTGTATAGAAGCTAAAATAAAATGTGGTTGTGAAATAAGCCATCTGGTGACACTGAATGTGAGCAATGAGGGGTAATTTGTTGACAGGATGATATAGTCAGAAAGAGCAACACCAGGATGAGAGTGACATCATCCACTGGGGATGGGATGATGGAAGAAGTAGCTTCCTAGAATGAGTAGGTTGGTGGAGTAATGGAGGAGATGAGAGGTGAGTTTAGTTTGGTCAGTTTGTCTGTTTGTCAGCTGTTGGTCCTTCCAGCGACTGAGGAGGGCGATGTAAGAAGAAGGAAGAGGGGTTTGAGTAAACTTACTGTAGCGATGGTTCAATGTAGAGGTAGACCACTTTATATTGGGTGCAAACAGCGCCATATCTGGGTCAACTGGACTTGGGAAACAAGAAACTGGTAAACAAGAAACTGGTACAACACTAATTTAGAGCCCGGAAGCATACAATCCTGCTATACTGAAGTTCTTTCTGGTAAGGTGTTGGCCCAATACAGTAACACTTTGCAAAAAAAGTATTTTACCAATATTCCCAAATGGGACAAAACATTGCATTATAAGATTTTATTTGGCTATACATATTGCAGTCATCCTACATACATCCACAGTTCTGCAGTATATCAATAAATTATACTATATTGCTTTACAGCATAAATATGTTCCCATATAGTGTTCCCAATTGGGACAATAGGGTCATTTTTGATAAAGCAGGACACAAATATATATTAGTTATGTAATTTGAAACGATTTTTTAGAGTAATACATCGAGTAAAAATTTTTTCCTAATTCTTGATATTTTAAGTAATTTTCATCTCTCACCAGTGTTGCCAAATGGGAACATCAATTTTAAAGAGGATAATTTGACACAAGATGGTAAATTTTCTGAAATTTTTTTTTCAAATGATAATGTCATATCATTTAAATATCTAATTTTAATGAGACCACTACTGGTTTGGCATATCAATTTTGTAGCATTTTTGACCACTCTTGTTTACATGTCCCGAAAATCGAAAAAAATTAAAATTGTCATAATTTGGCATGCCAAAAGAGTAACTTATTAAACCTATTACCACTGGGGGGGGGGGGGGGGGGGTGGGGGGGCGAATCGGCCCTTTCCTAGTTTTTCGTTGCTGTAACTATGTAACCACAATTACGTACCGGCCTAATTTTTATTGAGAATTAGCCAAATTTAATGCCGCATCTTTTTCAAAAAACCACGTTGCAATTGGATTTCAACTTTTCGATGTGGGTGCCACCTCAAAATTTGGTCTCCAGCACCAATTTTTTTGAAATTTTCGAATTTTACAAAGTCATTCGTGATTTAGTAATTATTTATGTTTGGGTTATTTTTATTTATTTTATTGGTTTGGATCACTCTAATGCTCTATACAAGTATGTAAGTGTTCATTTAAGTAATCAATGTAAGTAATCATTTTTGGAGCACCAAAATTAGGGCGTGGCACTTTAAAATTTCAAAATTACTTTATTCTGAAAATTTACTAAAGTTTTGATTTGCGAAGCATTTTTATTGGTTTTCTGGAGCGCTGAATTGATTGGAAGTAATATAGAAGCCTGAAGACTTAGTGGTTCGCCATTTTTGGTGCACCAAAATTAGGGCGTGGCACTTCAAATTTTGCAAAATACGAGATTCGGAAAATACACTAAAGTTTTGATTTCAAAGCATTTTTATAGGTTTTCTGGAGCGCTGAATCGATTGAAAGTAATATAGAAGCCTCAAATCCTTGGTGTACGTACTTTTTCGGTGCACCAAAATTAGGGCGTGGCACTTCAAATTTTCAAAATTTCTTTATTCGGAAAAAAACACTAAAGTTTTGATTTCAAAACATGGCTAACCTCTAAGTCTTCAGACTTCTCTATATTACTTTCAATCGATTCAGCGGTCTAGAAAACAAATGCGTTAAAATTTCAATTTTGGTTTATTTTCCTAATCTCGTATTTTTCAAAATTTGAAGTGCCACGCCCTAATTTTGGTGCACCAAAAATGGCGAACCACTAAGTCTTCAGGCTTCTATATTACTTTCAATCAATTCAGCGGCCCAGAAAACCTATAAAGATGCGTTGAAATAAAAAATTAGGGGCATTTTATGAATATCTAATTTTTCAAAATTTGAAGTGCCACGCCCACTTCTTAGGTGGACGAAAAATAACATCCACTTCAATTTTTGGAATGGAATATAATCACATTCGATTCAGCGTCTTGAAAAACCTACTAAATCTAGTCAACACTGCCACACTATTAGTTTTTAGAAAACGAAAAATTTTATAATTTTGTTCTGGGACTACTTTTATTTTTCATCAAAATTATGAGTCCCTGCTTATGAAATTTTAACTTTTTAAGGTTTGGTAGTGTTCAGCTATAGTTGTTCCACCAACAGCCCAAATTTTGTAGGATTTCATTGGACGATTACAAAAATATAGTGGGTGGGCCGAATAGTCCCCCCCCCCCCCCACCCCCCCACCCCCCCCCCCCCCCCCTAATGGTCAAAACACCCCAGTGGTAATAGGGTTAAAGTTTGAAAAAACGTGAAATTGAAAATAAAAAAGAATATTCCAATCTTCTTAAACATATTAACATTAAAAAAGCAATATAAGCCGAAATTAATATTCCTTTACTTGAATTAAAAAAAAATGCTCCCAATAGGGAACACTGGGAGATAGAAGGTTAAAGCGATATGGCTTCCCAATTCATGGAGCAATAGATGGCTTTTCGCGAAAGGTCATCTGGCTAAGTTTTGTAATAATGACCCAAAAATAGTAGCCCATGCATATTTTGATATGTTGGGTCTAGTAGCCCATGCATATTTTGATATGTTGGGTCTATTGAACGCCCAACCATGCATTATTCGATTTGATGGGGGCACAGAAAATGTTAATATTCAATGTGTTCATGCTGAACTTAGATCTGGATGCGGCGATGGGCATGCTCATAAGCACGCGCATTGAGTGGTTTTGGTGAGATTTACAATCGAATGTGGCTCAATGTCTTATTGACTCCTTTCAGGACATGATAATGGAAACGCTCCAGTAAATCAAGTAGTAAATAAAATAAGTATTATTAATAAGTATTGGATTAGTCATTCTTGTTTTTCTTATTATATTCGCAGTGGCTCAAATAAGTTGGTGCACAATGTCCCTTTATGGTAAACATAATGAGATAGAATCATCATAAGTAGAAATATAAGAATAAAATTATTCTAGTAGAATGTCGTCCATTAAAGCAGCTTCACAATGAACAACAGCAATGAAGAATGTCAGCTCTAATGTTAATGGTAAGAAATTACAGTCCTTGTATCCTTTAATAAGTATCTGAGCCAGACTTGTCCACTACTCCAACTGAAACTCAGGTGAGAGTGCAGGAACTCGAAAGTCTTCCCCATCAGCCCAAAGGATAAAACACTTGTTCCAACATGCAGTATATGCATCCCGGGAGAGGCCATCAACATCTTCTCCAACCTCGCCAGCATATTTTATTTTAATAGGAATATAAATAACACTGGGATGTTTAAAATATTTATTCATGTCGTTCAGAATTGTCTTCCGATCTATCAGCAACACTTCTTCTTTGAAACCATTGCCCTTGTCATTCTCAAACGGAACCTCACTTTGTCCCAGGGATTGATTGGTATATTGCTTCATCAATGAGCGTAGCAAAAACGAGTTGGTGCACGCACATTTTCTCATGGTCGTAAACTCATACTGGGATTACTCCCGGGTGCGGCAGGTTGTATATTTTCCTCCAGTTCCAATGTAATAAATTCCTCTTCTCCCTCAACCAACAAGCTATCAGCATCAAACAAAATAGGATCTTCCAGTACATCAGGGTCAGAGTTTCCTATTGACTGAATCTCTTCTTGTTGTTGTGTTGAAACTCCAACCATAGACCTCGACATCATAATCACTGTTGACTCGGGTTGCTGAGCAACAGTGGACTCCTGCATTGGAGGATAAATATTAGTATTGGAATTGATACATGTATTCGCAACGTAAAACCATAGGATTTTCAATCCTGTTTCCAAATAATATTGCCCAACTGTCTTATTGAATTATTGAATGAATGATTCTTCCAGTAAGACTCTATCAGACCAGTCTATCAAATTGAAAAAAAAAAAGAAAAAAAATATCTTGGAGGCATGCTATGCCTCCAAGACCCAAAAAAAATCGATTCTTAAGCTATTCATACCCCTATATCAATACTATCAAACACAGCATTGACACTGTAAAAATCTGTGTGAATCTTGGAACTTTGAAACCTGTCTCAATTTAGGGGACTTGACTATACAATAACTCCAAACACATCAGCCCACCAGGTAAGCCTGGTATTTAAGATGGAAGTGAACAGCTTGCTGACAACACTAAGAAGAGTAATCCCCCTATAATTATTGGTGTCAATCCTCTCGCCTTTCCTCTTGTAGACTGGTGATAATATTCCTGTAGACCAGGCAGATGGGAAATTTCCAGAAAAGAGAATTAAGTTAAATATCCCCGTAATGATGGGGACAAGTTGAGATTGCCCAAAGATTAAAAATTCATTTAGAATTACGTCCATGCCGCTCGCCTTACCTGTTTTCAGATGCCTGATTGCTTCCAGAACCTCATCTTCAGCTAAAGGCTGACTAAGTTGAGTTTTGAAAATATTTTTAGCATCTTCGAGATCAATGTTTGTTTCAAGAGTAACCCCCACATCTTCAAATGGCCCACCATTACTGGACAATACAGCAAAGTGTTGCTTAAAATTATCTAAACTAGGCCCTACCTTGTTAGCTAGCTTGACATTCGAAGATGACTTTAATGACTTCCATTACTTCTTGTTGTCACATACCTTGAGATTTTCCAATCTGGAACTCTGACTTTTCTTAAATTTGTACTTTGCCATTCTAATGGCCCTGGCATACGCTACGCTGCCCTTATAGTTACAAGGTTTGCTCTTGATTCTGACGACACACTGGATTTCCAATCAAGTGTTGCTCTCCTGAAGGCATATTTGCTCTCTAAGCATTCGCTATCATACCAAGGTTGAGTCTGAGAAGGATATGTGATGTCGTCACTAATGCGGGTTGAGGTGGAGGATCTAAAGAAGGGATCTGCAGCAGCTAAAATAGTTTCGTTGAACTTGTTAACAACCTTATCCACACCATCCTCATCCATGGTGTCAATGCTATCATTGATCATATCTAAAATACAGTTCCAGTCACTAGTTAAATTAAGCGATTCTAGCCTTCTAACAAAGTCCTCCAGAAAAATTCTGGTTCCATTTATACTTGATGCTTGTATCATCTACCCTACTTTGGATTGAAGCAATAGTCCTGGGTGAGGGATTTGGGAGTTCGATAGAAAACTGTGCTGAAATCACACAATATGTTGAAAATATATTAGGACCCCCAATATCAAAACTCAGGCAACGCTTAAGGACTGGTGTTCGTCCTAACATATAGTCAATTGTTGATTGGCCCATTTTCTTAAAGAAAGTAAAATTACCAACAGATTTATCACTGCCAATTCGGCCATTAAATATTCTTATACCTGAAACAATACATAAGGCTAAAGGTCTATGACCATATGTATTGACTACCATGTCCTTATTTGCTCTACTAGACTGAACACAACTAGTTGCAAGGTCTAAGTCGTCACATACATAATCATCCGGTAAATAATCCAATAGATTAGATAGGCTAAGCGAATCATTATCAATATAGTCATTTCTAGTACCTGTTCTTACATTTAAGTCACCTACAATTAACAGATTTTCAGAATCACTTATAGCACTAATAGCATTCTCGATAAAATCGAAGGTTGATATGGGATCACTTTCTTGTGCAGTAGATTTTGAAGTTAGATATATACTGCACATATTAGAGACTTTGACCAGCTCTAACCCAGAGTAGGTCTTCATGCGGGAAAATATCCTCCAGTGCGATAAAGGTGCTTAATTCCTGCTTATAATATATAATTATTCCGCCACTAAAACGTTTAGCACTTTTATGCTTTAATTTACGAAAATTTACAAAAAATTTATAACCAGGAATATCAACACTGTGAACAAAGTTAGGGTTCAACCAGGTTTCAGCACAGATAATTAGATCATATTTACTAACAAGCTTCAAGAAGTTAGAATCACCTAATTTCGAAATTAGTCCATCAACATTTAAAAAACCCACGTTTAAGTATGCTGGTATAAAAGTAGAGGGTCCACAAAAGTCTGTGGAAGTGCAAGTGCTATCCACCACGTGCGTCAGGGGTGGTCCCATTGGTGTTTATAGGGATGATAGTGGTAGCCAAACTGTTATTATCCATAACGTTAGTGTAACTTAACCTGGCTCCACTCGCAACTGGTGCAAGTGCAGGTACAGAATTACCAATAGCCTGGATGGACTTAATAGTTTCACTAGCACCTTTTTTGAATTTTTTCTGCTTTGGCTTCCTTTGTTTGTCCGAGGTTGTTTTTTTTCTCTAAAAACTTTAAAGAATCATTGTTACTGTTAGTTCGGTGTTGCAAATTTTCTAAACCACCATTGAGTCTATTTGTTCTATGAGTGCAATTACGGTTTGACTTCCTAGTAACAGTTGTAATATCCATGTAAGTGTAAAACAGTAAAAGTGGGTACTGGTGTGCTATAGGTAACCCCCCCCCCCCCCCCCCCCTCAAAATTTTTTTATTATACCTAATTTTTAGACAAATTGTTTTTTTGAATCTGTTTCCAGCTTGCTCACGGAAGGGCCTGAACCAAGCTGAAAGCCGTTTGGACAATATAATGTCATAAAGCTTACACAAACTGTCAGCAACACTTATTCCACGATAGTTATTACATGAATTACGTTTTCCTCGTTTAAAAATGACATGCAAACTATTTTTTTGCTGTGACTTCCTTAAACGTTATCGGATCGTCCAGGATTGGGATATATACATTTTCCGCTCCATTATTTCCGCCCCCCAGATTGGCAGTTGGATTGGTTGTATTTGTTGATCCTTCGAGAAGGTTTTCAAAGTGAGTTTTGAAATCCTCGTTTGTTGGAGTTTCATTTTCATCGCTATCATTTACTTCTAAATTTCCATTCCAGTTTATTCCTTTCCAAATTGCTTTGGAGTCGTTCGACTTAATCAGATTTTCTCATCTGTTATTATTAGTCGCTGTCTCTCTTGATTTCGTATTCGACTTTGCAGAATTAGCGGCGATATTAATTGCATCAATAAGGTCATCTATTTGTCCATCAATATCACCTGAATCGGTACAAGGTGGCGTTATTGAATTTAGATGTTCTTTAATTTTGATGGGCTCCACTATTTGATTGATAAGGCGAGTCATTTGGTGGTAGGTAAAACGAACCAAAAACGATATCTGGAATTCATTTAAAAGAAACCCAGATTTGATCATCAAACGATGTATCTATGCATAGTATGCTGTCAACCATCCAATGCTTATAGAGAACGGCTACATCTCCTCAATGTCCAGCAATGGAAGTCGACAACTCTGAGCGGAAACCTGGGACTTTGATACGCTTATTAGTTTTTATTTTATTGATAAATACAATGTCATACTTTATACTAAATGTTCAAGAATATGAGTCTTCTCTAGTTTGTCCGTTACCCCATTAATATTCCACGAAGCTATCGATATTCGATAGCACGCAGATACCCCATTAAAATGAGTTACCGCAAAAACGACGGAGCCCACGAGTCGATTACGACAACGTCCCGTAGAACTTGACGTTTCTTCCATTCGAAAGTAACGTTGCAGCCTTCATTTTGATGAAAACCAATTTCACAATATCCCTTTAGGTATGTATGGGCTCCGTCCGTAGTCTACCTTTGTAATGCATGCTGTAGTTTATAACACACTGTTTATTACTCAGGATTTTGACATCAATTTGGCAACAACACTCGGTCAGGTGATGACATCCCTTCCATGTACATGGGTGGTGATGATGATCGATGAAGTGGCATGTCATTGATGCCTAGAAACGTCGTCTTCCATTGCATCCTCCTTGTCGTCTGTTATTGGTGGCAATATCTCGTTCAGTGCGTCTGTAGACTTTTCTGCTTCATCTCTAACTGAATAATAAAATTACAATTCGGAAATATTGGCACTTTCATGTAGATTTATATTTGACTTTAATTTACCTTTGACTTATTATATAAATGTAATAATAATTAAAATAATACGGTAATAGGGAAGAGTATGCCTATGGATAAACGAAATGTATGCTTAATTAACACAGCTTTGATTCGAGATTCGGTTTCTGAAAGCTCCGTTGCGAATAAGCCCACGGTATATTGTAACATATTGTTATTGCTATCCTATAATAGTACCGGCACAGTATTATACTGTAGGCACAAACCTGAGACTTTTCGCTGATCAATATACGAATGGTGAGCTATTCTTATGGCGACCTCAAGCGCTGAATTGGTATAATCAGTGCTTTGCTGATTAATATTCTTTAATATACTATATATCCCTAACTTCTTAAACGATAATTTACCCAACCTCCCTGTTAGGTTGGCCTTTTTGGCAAAGTCCCTTGTTATGAATTGTTTTAGTTGCCTCTTCACGGCATCCCTCAAGTTATGACCCCTGAGTCGACGTAAGTTCTGTGAGCGCTGGGCATGTGATAGCATTTATAACACTTATTCTGTACCTGGAGTTAACACTTCAGGTTGGAGCGGATTGATTGGATTGGATTAAGGTTTCCATGTCACTCATTCTCTTTGATAGACTTAACAGTGTACTCCTGTTCCCTTTTGTCATTAGATATATTGCCTCCAATAGTTGCAACTCTGAACTTTTCTCAGTCGGCCTTGTGGAATTCCTAGATGTGGTAGTTGACATAGCCATGCCACCAACATTTTTGAAGGGGGCATTTGGTTGCTTTAAAGGGGAATGGCGCGGCGGATTGACGTATTTTCGAAATGTTGGATGTTGACATGCCCGCTGTATCTTTTGGAGAAGAAATATTAGTAGATCGAATTGGAGCGGATTCACAAATGCAATGGGAAAACCTAATTTTGAGATACGATTGGAACCTTGGACATGTTTGGGAAGGTGCAGAAACTCGTGGTAAAGCCTGGAATATTTGTTTAAAACTGTAATTATCCCACTTCATTTGCCTCGCTTTTTATAAAATGAGGGAGAAGGTATCATCTCCTAAATTGCCATGGGTTAGAATTTGACACCTGTATATCTTATCACCATATCGCACATCGTAAAATCCACCTTAAATTGATGGGATTCCACTGGGATAATTTATTACATCTGTAATATTGGTTGAAAAATACTGGCCATCTTCCCTGCAATAAATAAACTATCACATCTTTATGTTGTGCCAACATTATGTATAATGTTTATGATCGTCAACTGAAAATATTAAAGCAAACAAGGTCAAGGCTGAATACAATAGCCTACATGCGAGACAGGTGGATAGAGGCCAATGAAGCAAATCCCATCTAGCTGAACCACTGAAGAGTACATTTAAAAAGTTAATTACACTACAGTAGTTAATATTTTCTAACAATTAATTATTACAAAGTATGGAAACATAGTATACATTGGTTGCTTTATACACGCATGGCATACAAATGCACCATTGGAAATTGAGACAGTTTCCAGAAAAAGGCGTTTCCTTTATAATATGGTGCAAATAGTAAAACTACATACATACAGTATGAAACTTTTACAGTGATTTTAGGAGCCCATTCTGAGTGAAATTAGTTGTAATTCTCAAAACGTTTTCTATACCAAATGTCAAAAACTTGTTATACTGTGAACTTGTGAGACTTGTTATTGAGATATTGGCGTTCAAACATTTGAGTCGGGAGGACTGACGGGTGAGCAGACTGACTCGCTTCGAACGGAGTGACTTCGTGGATTGCCTCGCACAAAAGGGGTCACCATTCTTTTTTTAAGGGATTTCGACAAACTTTACTATATTTAATGCAGACTAGCATCGTAGCATGTGTCATTTCGTATATGTGTTAATGTGGCGATCTAGGGAGGCGGTCTGGTTACTTATTGTAGTGCAAGGAGGTGTGGTCCGGTTATGTACTGTACAAGCTTCTGTGGCCATGCCACTAGCTCTCACATGGGAGACAGTGCATTTGATGTAGAGCTTGTGAGGTCCTGTTGCCGTGACAAAAGTGTAAAATATTTAGACTGTTTTAATGTCAGCAGGATTTCTGATCTTCCCTGAAAAATTGCGTGATATTGTTGGGTGGTACTGTAGTTTCCTAGGACATTTGCTACGACAGTCGAAAGTTATCATCTATTGAGTGGTTCTTGTAAGTGGCTCTTGCAAGTGGCTCTTGTGCTACTTTTGTTGGAGATATGACAAGAGGCTCAACCGCTACATATAAGGCTTTTAAAGCCACAAATTATCACTTATTTGCTTTATGAAAAGGCTCTTGTGTTGTACAACAGTATTTTATACGGTACATACTGTCAATAGCAGAGCTTTGGTTGAATTACTGTTTATAGGGAGATAAAACCAGCAGTTCACTCCTATTTTAGGCTCTTGTGCTATTCTATATTCCTTATTTTTAGCTGTAATTTGTAAGTAAAAAAAAGGTATATACCTAATAATATGTACCAAAAACAATATAACATATATTACTCTGGAAATTTATAATTAGCAAATCAGAAAGTTTCTTATTCTTATTTCGACGGTGGTCCAAGGATGCACAATATGTTGTGTTGTGCCTTCAGAGGGGAAGACAATGTTCATAGTCCTTTTCTGCAGAAACGCCCTCAGTGAGTACCTCCCTCCATATGTAATTTTCAAGGGTGTCCCAACTGCTGATATGACCTTCACCTGGCAGTGGGGGGTTCACCCAACACAGCTTATAACATAACAACTTGTGGTTGGATGGAAGACTACGTATTCGAGGCTTGATTTTAAGATGTCTTCCTTCCATCAGTGGCTGATAAGCCTAAGCCTATTATTGTACTATTTGATGGTTATGGTTCACACCTGATGTACCAAACTGCTGTTTTAGCCAAAGAATCCAAAGTCAGCTTGATCTGTATTTGCCACATACATCGCATGCGAAAGAAATCGCCAGCAAAGAGGGCATGGTATAATATTCTATCTACATTCTATTGCGAATTACAGCATAAAACAGTACAGAAGCCAGCATTCCCAACATTGCTAAACGAGCTGTTTCTTATTGCTTTCAAGGGTACACCATTATACTTAATCAAGGGGTTCGAAAAGTCTGTCCATTAAACAAGTTTGCAGAGTTCCACAACATAAGATACTTCCATCACTTGCCTTCACTTGCCAGTTAACAACTTGGATTATGAGCATGACTTAGCAAAGTTTGATGTTTTATGTAGAAGAGCAGCTGCCTGTGCGAATCGAAATTTTAGTGGAAAGTGTATAAGAGATGATATGGTGCTCTATAAAGTGAATGTGAAAGAACGTGGTCCAGAGATTTTTAGGTTAGCCTGAATTCTTGATGAGAGAGAACAGAACTGGTTACACAATCAAGATGCCAAATTTAAAGAGATTATGGAAGCAAAGATGGTTACGAGGCAGCAACTCCAATCAAGGGTAACAAAGTTACTGATAACTTGTAAAACTTGGGGTGGTCAAATAACAGATTTGTCTGAAATCGATGAAGTACTTGAGGTAACTGACCAAGATCATAAAAAGGTTCTATGTAACGAAATTATATTCCATCGCCATTCCCATCCATGGGAGTTTCAAATCAACCCAAGCTTATATAAGGTAATGAGGCATAGCGAAATTGACTTAAAGGCGAATCTGGCAGGAATAATTGCAAACTATAGTAGTAGAAGTGGGTCAAAGAATATACCACTACCGGATGAGAATGACATGATTCGAACTTTCGATATTCGCATTGAACCACAACTTGTAGGATGACGATTAAGTGAGCCTGAATATAATAACTCTCAGCCTGATGTGACCCATGGAAGTGAATCTGACTCACTGTATAACAATGGATTTACGCCGATAGTGAATGAACCACTCGTTGTAATTTGGCATCTTCCAACTGGATGAGTATGGTATATTGCAATGTGCCTTCAGTTGAATAGTTCTAATAATGATGGATATAAGGTTGAACATCTTAATCGAATCGATGAAGCTAGTGATGTTAAGTAGAGATATCCTTCATCACCTGATATACAGTCGATCACAAAACTTCAAATTATTCCTATAAATGTTGTTGGATCATGGGATCTTTCGACATCAGTAAGATCAATGAACTTTAAACCCTTCAACCATCATGCAATAAATGCCCTATTCAAAGGATTTTATTGTCCTGGGCTTACTAAATATGTAATTGTAGTACTAATAATACTGTACCGGTATTAAATATTACAACTGTCAAATCCCAATATTCATGTTTTATTTGAATTCATAACCATTCCCATACTGAATTATAATTATACTATGAACCGCTTCAGATTAAGCTTATATATTTTCAATTGCTGTATGCTCATTTTGACTGCACTAAAAGCTGAAAAGTAGAACATATTTGGAATCATCATAAAAATACCTATTGATCATTGAAATGATTTGCTATTGATCAACTATTTTCAACAACTTTTATGAAATTACCCCCTGTACTACCGACGACCCCTATTACCACCACCACTACAACTCCAACTATTGCCACTCCTTCAACTCCAGCTATTACGACCCCTGCAACTCCAACTGTTACCACCACCACTACAACTCCAACTATTAACACTCCTTCAACTCCAGCTTAGGTTCCACCTTGGTGTAGTGGTTGCATTGAATTCACATCTCCCGTAGGTCGTGGGTTCGATCCTCACACGGGCCATGGCGGTTTTCGTTTCGGCACGAATGCTTTAAAGGGACCAGCCAGGGCGCATCTCTGCCTTACATCCTTAAGTGGTAGCTAAATGAGTACTGGAGTTTCCTCTGGGAAGTAAAGTTCTGGGGGGACTGCACTGGAAATAAGTTGTCACAATTTGTGCGTAATCCCTGGCCTATTGGCCGAAGAAAATTTACTTTACTTTTACTTTTAGCTATTACCACCCCTGCAACTCCAACTGTTACCACCACTACAACTCCAACTATTTCCACTCCTTCAACTCCAGCTGTTACCACCCCTGAAACTCCAGCCTTGCCCCGTCAACTAACTCCCAGAAAAGCGTTACGTGAAGCTATAATACAGGTGATAAAACCTGTTCAAAGTGCTTCTACTATAGCAGCTGTTAACAATATGAAGAAGCCAAGGAAGAGAATACAGATAAAATGCGGTGAAGTGATTACTGGCGAAGAAACATTGGGATGTCTTAAGTTAGAGGAGGAAGAACGAGCTAGGAAAAGGGCAGGGAAAGCAGCAGCAAAAACAGTGGGTAAAGGTTGTAGACGTGGGAAAGGATATGAAAAGCGTCAGTCTCAAGCTCAACATCTATGCCTGTAATCAATACATCCATATGCTATATTTGCATGAAGTTGATCCACCTCATAATCGTGACGAGGAAGAAAGCGATGAGGATATTGATTGGGTTGGATGTAACACATGCATCCGATGGTTCCATGTTATATGTGTGGATGATGTTGACAATCCCTGTAATATATGCTAAATTGCTAACTTTGTGTAACATTGTAACTCAAACTGCATGAAATGTGCTATTATATTTCATATTATCGAACTGACGAACTTTTACTGTATCACGTGTTATAGTAAGTACTAGTAGTATTAAGGGCAAAACCTACAAGGCACTAAGGAGGAAATAGTTAGCCTATTAAGTATAAATAAGGGGGAAACCTACATGGGCCACATACTTATTTATTCTTACCGTTCTGAAGAAATCCTTTGGTAGCCTCCATGGTGATTCGATTCTGTTATCCAGAATATATGTAGTTATATATATCCAGTTTTTTATATGTAGTTATACATATTAATTTGCTTCAGATATTATATCCGAATATTTCATTCTCGAACAGACAATAATTATAGTATAATGTTAATGATACTAGATAGAAATAAGCGCTATAAAAGAACTTAATAAATAAGGAGATTAAAATTTAAAAAAAGGATTAAAGTTAGGACTTATAATAAATAATATTACTAACCAGTAGCTGATTTGCGCACTGGCCTATCATCGACGGCACACAATAAGAACATTTCCAACCCATGATTACACAAATGCATCTTCTGAATTTGCCATGGGGATTCGTCAAGGCGTCCTTTAATACAGGCCATGCAGACGAGATTCAGGCAAAATTAGCGTAGGCTGAAAGTTTTACAATGGGCTATGTTAATGGACGCCTTGGCTCCACCCCCCTAGACCACCATTCAAGCTTAAAAACTAACCAAAAATACAACAAATAAATGTCCTAACATGTACTTTATGGGTACCCGAATCTCACTAATACGGTCTAATTGTATGTATAAAATGTGCTAGAACAACAGTTGACTAAAAAAATTGATATAGTAACTAGTATTAAAAATAGCATGGTTTGTGCACAAGGTGTAATAGTAAACAGAACCTTACCTCCACATAGAAATATTCCACAATGAAAATACTCGAACCTCAGATAGCTCCAGCAAAATGACACTTTCGAACCAGTCTAATACTGGTCAAGATAATCAGCATTTTTCGAATCCGTTTGACGTAGAAATAGTAATATGTTCACTTTCAGCCAGAACAAATTTACATTTTATTTTAAAGTGGGGGTGCCTGGTGTGGTCACGCTTCACCACTGAATTATCATCCTCTTCTTCATCATCATCTTCATGAGATTCATCATCTGAATCATCATCTTTATCAGATGACGTTGAAGATTCCTCGTGGTCAAAATGGCAAATAATCTCCTTGCAAAGTCTCTGTCTTACAGTGCATGGTTTATTGAAGTGATGAAATGGATATTTGTCAATCATTAAACTACGGAGGCTAATCATTTTGGTGGTATCGTGCTCCTCTGTTCTAGTGGACAGTAGCTTTATCAGGAATTAAATTGACTCCTTTGGAGTCCATACAATTTTGTTATAATATATCCCTATATCCTGGTCAAAACTTGTACTATAGTATTTATGTATCCTCTTTGTGGCTATCTATACATTGATATATTGATTGTCAACAGGCATGATTATCTGCTTATCGACTATACTGCTGTACTGCTTGCTCATTTCTGTATTTTGGGCCTACATAATAAATAGTGCAAACTTAGTAGAGTTTACTTGGGCTCAGGTGGAGCTTATTACGGAAGATTATGCCTATTTAGGGCTGGTGGAGTTCCATTCGCACTTGGGCAGAGCAGAGCGATTCAGGGTGTTACTGGAGCCGAATGATCTCGAACTATGAGACTCCAAGTATCCGTATTATAATGTTTAAACTGTTCAGGTGAGGCATATCGCTTTAGCTCATACACAATCAGCCATCATTTATTATAACTATCATATCATTATTGATCATATCTGTTAATATATATCATCTATCTGCGCTTTAATCAACTGCCTACTATTAAATGTATTTAGTTATTTTTTCCACTCTTGTAATCCCACAATTGTAATTCCAGATTATCTACTTAAATATGCTCATTTTATTTGATCGAACTGTCATAATTGGCCATCATTAATTTGCATATTGCTTCAAAATTACTGTTTAATGTTTGTTATCTTAATGTTTGTTTCCTTACCCTGCTTTAATTGCATGCCACACCCTACTGCTATTGGTCATCAACCATATGACTTACTGTTAAATTTCTATAAAATTCCTATTAATTAGTTAATAATTATATTACTTAATAATAATTGCATCATTTCCATATCTTTGTTATTGTATTACCGTTTTCATAATCACTGTGCTTCATAATATAAATCAACCTTTCCAATCATTACCTCTCTTTGCAACTTCATTTAGTAGTTGTTCATATAAATAAAAAAAATTATTATTATTATTGGAAGTACAATAGTAGCCAGAGCCATCATAACATGAACAAGGAGTATAGCGTAGTTGATCTAATTGAGAGTGTTTCACCACATGACAATATAGTCAAGTTATCCGAGAGCCTTCTGTCGCATGATACAGGTCCCCCAAATACAAACATATACAAGCTTGCTGGCATCGAAATCTCAGACCATGATATAGAGTCCTTACGAAACATTAATTGGTTAACTGGTTGAATCATTGAGGCAATTGCTAGGGAGTTTACCCGAAATTATTGAGGCAATACACATGTATTCTCTGTACGTTTCATCAAATTGCTCAAGTCCAAAGGTTATAAAGCGTTTAGGTCCTGGACTAAATCTAGCCTTATAACCTATGACTTCTTCTTCCTATTCAATTTTTGTAACTTCCACTGGGCTATTGCTTCCTTCTCCCCTAAGCATGAGTACCTGCAGTATTTTGACTCACTTGGCAAGACAAATTACGCCATTTTGGACAGCATCAGAGTTTGGATTACCCATGAATCTTCAAGGTTTGGCATAGAAGAACCCAATTACAGTGTTTTACCAACAAACAAAAGGTTTCAATTCAATGGTCATCAGTGTGGAGTTTATGTATGTAAATTCATCCAATCTTGTCTTAATGGTGGATCGATTAACAACATTGATTATACTGATATTGAAAATTTTGCCTTGAGCTCCTAGATCTAGTAATTAATCAAATGGTTCCTCATAGAACCTTACCTAACCTGGACAAATTGACACTCTTGACGTGCCACCCTAACTTGTCAAAGCGACCATTGCTGTAAGTACGCCTGACGATAACTGGTTTCCTTCATCAGAGTCAGACAGTCCAGGTCCATCATCCTGAATCATTTCACCGAGTCCTTATGACCCATTACTCAGTGCCAATGAACAGAGATCACGCCTCAAATGCCCCATCTGCAATGAGATGTGTGCCATAAACAAGAAGACTCGAGCCTTTCATGTTCATGGTCCACTCAAAAACAGAATCTAATCCTGGAATGCAATACCAGCCCCCCGAAGTCATTTCATTTGGCATTCTGGAAGGAACATCCTCATTGCAAAGTGGAATTGGAGGTGATGTGCCCCAGAAAATGCAAACCACTGTTGAAGGTAATGGGGTTCATGCTGTTCCAGATCAAGACAGATGTGCCACCTGTAATGAAATCAATCAGCGAAAACTCTTGGGAACATGCTCTCAGTGCATGTAAATGCTTAAATAAAAGACCATTTTTTATAGTTTTTAAGAATATAGGTTTACTTTTATATGAATTGGGTAAAGAGTTCCATAGTCGGGGCCCTTGGAAGGATAGAGATTGTTCTGCAACTTGTAGTCGAATATTTGGAGGGTGAAATAATTCAGATGCCGGAAAGCGAGTATTATAAGAATGGATTGAAGAAGCTCTACAAAATAGAGGAGCCAGTGGGGATGGAATGTTGTTATTTATATCAAACATTATATTGTACACCTGATATTTGTATAATTGTTCTAATGGGAGTATATTGAGTTGTTGATAAATAGGAAGAGATGAGGTCTGCCAATGGCTGAAAGTGATAACCCTAAGTACTTTGTTTACTTTGACTCTTAGAGGTTTCAGTATTGATGGAGAAGTACTACCCCAGACAATAATGGCGTACTGGATGGATGTGGATAATTAAGTGCAAAAAATAGCATTTGCAGGATGTGTGGTGGAAAAATGTGGCGAAGCCCGTAAAATATTCCTGAAGATTTAGAAATCTTTCTCAATATATAAGATATATGTTCTTTAAAATTTAATTTACTGTCAATTAAAACTCCCAAATACTTTGTATATGATACTTTTTCTATTACATAATTTTTAATTTTTACTTTTTGCAGAGACTCCTGGGAAAGGGATGAGTTTGTGAACAATGTATATTCAGTTTTTTTAGGTTCAGTGATAATTTATTATCTATCCAGCCATTCATTAATATCAATAATGTCATGATTTACAGAGTTAATAAGTGTTGGTAAATTTTTTATGAACTTTAACAGACTTGTATCATCCGCGAAAAGGGTTGTCATAAAATTTGATGCGTTTGGAAGATCATTGATATATATAAGGAATAAGATCGGCCCAAGGATCGAGCCTTGGGGGACGCCACAGATAATTGGGAGGGGTGTCGAGTTGCATCTGTCTACTGTAACAAACTGGGATCGGTTGGAGAGATAATCAGAAAATAGCTGCAGGGGGGCCCCCCTTGATACCATAGCTGTTCAGTTTATTTACTAGAATACTGTGATCCAGCATAGCAAACGCTTTTTTAAGATCAATAAATATGGCACAGGATGACATTTTTTTATATAAAAATTCGCGTAATTTTTCTGCTATGTCTAAAATAGCATATGATGTAGTATATATTTTCCTAAATCCGAATTGACAGCTATTTAATATTAAATATTTATCCAAGTAAGAGGCCAGCTGGACATATATTATGTGTTCAAACACTTTGCTCAATACCGGCAGTAAAGAGATAGGGCAATAATTAGTCTTAAGGCATGATGGGTCACCAGATATAAAAACTGGAGTTACAATGCGTTTTACAATGTTAGCGCTGAATGGGAACCGCATTAGTTGGGAATGATAGACCTTGTTCTTTTGCCCGCACACTATGGAAAATTGTTCAATTTTCAATGTAGTGCACTCATGCACTCCCATTATTGTTAAAAAACGTTCCGAATTTGAACAAACAAAAATATTAAATTAAAAGTTCATATTTTCTTACATATAATAAAATCAAACAATTCCTTCACAACATACTGAACTATTAGCTAGTGCTAGGCTATATTTCCCTATAATAATTTATAGCCTAGGCTATATTTCCCTATAATAATTTATAGGCATTAGTACAGATATTGTTACAATATTATTTAATTTTATCACTCGTAATATCATATCATATTAATCAAAAAGATCCGTTACATTAATTTTCCACATTTGACTTATTCATATGAATATGAATCGGACCATATATAAGGGTATCTTTGAAAGCTGACTGGAAAGTCTGACTAGCAGTAATAGATTTTGAGCTTTCATTCATAACCGAAGTTACAGAACTCGAAACAATGACAGGTACTATCGGCTCCAACAACGTACATGGTTCTGATTCATCGATGAATGCTTTCTTGTGTGGAGCTTCATCGTTAGTACTACTTCCAGCAAAACACTGACTAACAGCCTGGCTCATGCGTTGGTGATTCTGCGGCGATGGACGGAAAAAGGTAGTGGTAGTTGATAGATTTTTATGACCTAATTGCAATTGAGTCTAATTTGCAGGCGTACCCTGGTCGAGTATTGTTTGAGCTGCAGTCTTTCTGCGGCTCATGGGAGTAATTTTGCGGGCCCCATCCTCATTGATGCCAGATTTCGTAATCATTGACTTCATAATTTTCCCAAATGAATCCCTCCCAATTGGTTGGTTACAAAACCAACTCGTTGAACAATCAGGTAGACCAGCTTTAGGACGAGCCCAGTATGGATCGTCTGGTTTAGATGTTTGAACTAGAGGGTATCTTCTAGCCATATATGTTTCATGTAAATTTACAGGACAGGCATTAAGATGATCAGGATACGCGTAATCTCGAGGTTTAAGTTGCCGTGGGTTTGTGTTCCCTCATCTCGTTTTAGTTACCCATTCTGTCAACTCTAAAAATAACTTTTTTTTCCATGGAGCAGTATTTCTTTGGGACATCGGATACAAGCATACTTTGCATTTCGGTGCCCGGACGACATCCAAACTGGGTGGTAAGCGACAGATATAGAGTATGAAGTAACTTGGTTACTGGTAACTTGGTGTATCTGTTCCTAGCGTCCCAGAATCTTTCATACGCTTGAAATCAGTTGGATTCAATGGATCACACGCATTCACCAGGTTTCCC
Source organism: Nemertoderma westbladi (assembly GCA_032718475.1). NCBI lineage: Eukaryota > Metazoa > Xenacoelomorpha > Nemertodermatida > Nemertodermatidae > Nemertoderma > Nemertoderma westbladi. Next base: position 40,304 of record JAUCBJ010008209.1, read on the forward strand.
TTTCCTGCTGCTTTACATTGCATAATACGGCAAGTAAAAATTACTTTCGTGCGGGAAAAATATGGTGATTCCAAAACATATCCAAAACCTATATCTTTGAAATGACGAATAAGCCCATAAATGTAACTGCGAAGAGTTGTTGGCTCTAGTTTGTCTCCATTCCTTTTCTTATAGCGTTTGAGGAATGAATTAGTATTTTCAGCTAATTGACTTATGGTCATATCTGCAATAGGCGTATGAACGCCTATTACGTATTAACGCCTATTACGTATTAGAAACAAAAAGTTAGCAAAGGCTGAAATTGCATGTTTGGTCGCATCTGCGGTGTGTACATTTCTGTTTCTAAGAATGAAATCATTAAAATCAACACTTGCATCTTCCTGAGAAAGTCTTAAATCTTCATTGGTATCCCTCGTACTACAGGTGGCACCTCCTTTATGCTGCATGGAGGTGGCAAGTTTTCTTGATCGATGACCTAGAATACCTGACCTGACCTACAAGGAAGGATGGTTATGGTATTTCTCACTGGTACTAGTTTTATTAGTAATATTATTGGGCTAAGAAACCATCACATCTTCTGCAACAAGCCCGTCCCCACCCTTAGTAGCAGCGAAAGAATCCAATTCCTCTTCAAAATCGCTCCAAGAGACCAAATTCCCAAACCCACCAGACGAAATTTGAAGAAGCTCACGTGGAATTTCATTTTCCAAATCCATCGTACAATACTATACTAGGCCTACAGTAGCGATAAGCAAATATTATTCTGCTAACCGCAGTTATCTTCTACAGTAGATATACGTATCTACCGGTATCTATCGCAGCGATGTTACTCATATAGGCCTATTTTATAGTCCAACTTACAGTACCTCTCTACTACAGTAGCTGTAAGCCAAAGCATGTTGCTGCTTCTGTATCATATTAAATATATACCTAACGTGGTATTAGTACGTTTGAATGACACTAGCCAAACAAGCCTAAAATAAGATAAATAATCGTTGCAATAATAATTGTGCACCACCTTGCGGATTGCATGGGTATTATTTATTAAGTTCTTTGAAGGGAATGTATTATTTTAATCTATATTACTTACTGTTACTATTATTACTACTATTACTATTATTTACTAGCTTAATTATGTAATATTTTAGCTTAATCTATTAGTTTAATTACGATTTACTATGCGCGTACGTAATCTTAATTACAGTCTACCGTACATACATATTTCCAATATTATAATTAATATTTACCCCGACTGAGGGTGTACTGTATCTTATTGTAAAAAAATATTACAAGCTAATAACGCTGTTGCGATACGGTTGTTTATTTCATATGTTGGCCCTGAAAAGGGCCGTTTGGGTTGGTTAAGTCAGGTCGTACAGTAGTTGGCCCTGAAAAGGGCCGTTTGGGTTGGTTAAGGTATAAGGTACAGTATAGACATTCAGCAAGGGTAGTAATGTTTGAATAGTGCAAGGAGATTTGAGAAAGGTCGGTCGCGATTTAAAAGTATCCACCGAAATTCTGCCAGGTGGCCAGCAATAAGTTGCAGTGTTGTGCTTTTCTTATTGCGGATGACTGACGTCTTTAAGTGGCCCCCACATCGACTCTATACGTTGAGTGTGGGTGCCAGTCGCACTCACCCACTCTACCGAATGGTTGACGGTTTCGTGTATGTAGGTCCCTGTTCCATTGGTAGCAGACCTCGGGTTTGTGGAGTTTGCTATGCCAACATTCACACCGCAATACGCAGACCATTCGTCGGACTGTATCTTGGTTCCACCGCGACATGTTTCTCCAAAATAGGATGGAAGGTGTCTGCATCACGATGCAAAACGTGGTAGGCCTAGAGGCGGATGTCGACTATATTATCTGGACGTTTCCATACCAGTCCAAACACCCACAGCCCATCCACTGTCGTCCCATAATTAGATCTGGTTGACGGAAAGTGGTCCCCACCAAGCAAGCGACCTCGGTTGTTGGTGCTCCTCTTGCGTTTTCCCCGTAATAGCGTCTCGTCGATTTGGACAATATGTCCTGGTCCACCCATTGGCTCTAACTCCTCTTGATCGCGGTACATTAATTCCCTAATAAAATTGTACCAGTCGACAAGGGATCCATTGCCTTGCACCCCAACAATGTCGCCTAGCAACAGATGTGCAGTACGCATTCGAACTTCGAGAGCAAACGAATACGAGATGGCCAGAATCTGCCGAACCTCGAATCGACTCTTCTCAAACCACGTTCCAGAACGTGCAGTTCGCTTGTGCTTATAGCACCGGAGCAACGCCAAACAAGCCGCATGAATCCCCTGTCCTTCACCAGCGTAATTTTAGCTTGCGCAGTACAACCCGGAAAAGGACAAAGACGTAGGGTTGGTTGCCCATTTGGTTGTAGAGTTCGGGGGAGAAGCTCCACGCTTTGAGCAAACTCAATAGCGCGCTCCTCAGTCTCGATAAGTTTCCCAATCTCAATGAAATTTAATTCAGCCATAGTCATGAGTACAGTATACTAACAGTAGGCCAGTAAGTAACAGTAAAGCAGTAGGCCTAACAATACTGCTATACCGGTACCGGTAACAATTTTTATCAGTTTCTATCTGATTTCATGATTGTTTGGCTAGTGTCGTTCAAACGTACTAATACCACCTAACGTATCGTATCAGTATTCAGTACCCGTACGTACCCATACCGTCAGACCTTTCCGCGACCAGTAGTCATATAGGCCTATTATATAACAACTGTTGTCATATATAGTAGGTAGGGCGTAGGCTTACCGGTACTGAATATGGAATGGCCGAACTGAAACTATATGAATATGCATACCGGTACACTACAGTGTAGGCTACCTACCAATGTAATAATACTGTATTGCTATCAACTGTATACTTTATTGCTGTCAGTACCAGTACAAGAACACTCCCCAGTAAAACAACTCTGTTGTTTTACTGCCAGTAAAACAAATCCTGGTGTTTCTGATATTTTCCATTGAAATACATTATGGGCCAGTAAATAAAAGCGGTGTGATTGGGTAACAACATTTATTGTACGCCAAGTTTTCCGAATGTTTGATTTATTATTATAAAATTGGGATGTGTAATACTCCTGTTCGGCGGACCGCAGGGTAGTAGTGGTCATTCGATTTTTATAGGCCTTGTACTTACAAACTATGGTTGATTAAGGTTGGGTGGTTGACATATTTTGCATATAGTTTATTTTTTTATTAATGGATTTGAGCAGCGCAGCCGATAGCCATGGTTCACTTAGGTCAGAATAGAAAATATCAAAGCGATCAATCAGGTGATTATTCGAATTGTCATAGGACCATGTGTTCACGTTTAAAAGATCAGCCAAAAATGTTGATCGATTAAAATTTTGTATAGTCATGAATATATTTAGCAGTATCAGGCCTAAAATAATTCGTATAATCGGTTAAAATTAAAAATGTAGGTAAGTGATCGGCAATTTCTGTTAAAAAAACACTCTCATTGCATATAGAAGTGTTGATATTGGTTATGATGTGATCCAACAGGGACGGGTTTTTACTTTTAATACGCGTTGGCTTAGTTATTACTTGTTTAAAACCGTTGGAAATTATAGTTTGAAGGTAATTGTGGGTTAATTTACACGTTGCAATTAGGTTGATATTCATATCACCTGTTATGATCACATCATAACCACCATCAGCCAGCGTTGATAATAAAGTGTTCAAGATTATCCATAAAATAATGGCGATCGATTGACTGAGAAACATACAGACAACCAATTATTAGCTGCTTATTAGAGTGAGGCCGTTTAACTTCAACCCAGCAATTTTCTGGCCCGGGTATTTTTAAGTCATTGCGCCCAGTACATTCAAATTCATTTCTAATAAAAATTGCACAACCTCCTCGTTTAGTTTCCCGAGTGTCTTTTGATACCAGCTCATACATAACCGGGAAATTGAGTTTCTGAAAGATTTAAATTATTACACAAAAAGGTCTCTGAAAATGTAAACACATCAAATTTCGTTTTCATAGTTTCAAAAAAATCAGATATTTCGTGCTTACAGTATGAGCCGGTAGACTTTGGGTATTAACATGAAAAACTGAGAGAGTTTTGGAATTATCTAAGTTGCTGAATTTTTTATCACATATTTCAGCTGTGAAATAATCTTGGGAAATTATGTTATTAATTAAATGAATGTCTGGATCGATATCATTAAATGCGGGATTAGTTAAGTCATTATCAAAGTTAATATTAAGATTTGCAGACTCACAGTAAAAGATATCATCATCGTCATCACTGACGCTTGCAAATGTAAATAATTTTATGTAGCAATATATGCACAAAAGATTATTGGGGTGGGATGTATTTATGAATTGATTTGCCTCCTGCTGAGTAAGACAGGATCCACACTGAAAGTGGTAAATTAAATCACAAAGGTCGCATTTTAGTTTTAGGTCAGATATTGTGAATTTCGAGAAGCAAAAATCGCAGTTATTGTCATTCATAGTGTTAGAAGGGTTAGTATAGGGAGAGTGCTAGAGAATAAGTATAGAATATTAGGAGGGTAGGTTAAAAAAGGGGGTGGGGGGGGGGGGGGGGGTGGGGTTGAGGTTGAGGTTGTGTTCTTACCTTACTTCTTATTGGTATTGCCCAAAAACGAGCGGCATATACCAAAAAAACCCCGTAAGATTAAAAGTAATTATATATACGATATTATACACTAACTTATTGCTTTACTTCTTATTGGTAGCTTCTTACTGATAGCCAAGATAACAGCAGTAGAGATACCGGTAGCATAGAAACTAAAATGTACATAAAAAGTCAAAACAAACGGACATAATGAGTGATTTAAACGGACAACAATAGTTATTCTCTTTTAAAATCGACTGTACTGTACTGCTATAGGTTCATTGTATAGTACAGTAGTAGGCCTACAGTAGTACATTGTAGTACCGTCACAGACGCCACAGACGGTATCGGTACCTATGTACCTCTGTACCTGCTGCAGTGCTGATCTGTGGTTGTGATAAAATTGTACAAAGTGCAAAGTTAACATGTCCTTTACTAAACTCGACTCAAAAGATCTTAAAAAAGGGCGCGAGGAGCCCAAGAAACAATCTCGTTTGGAATGGAAACAGCAGAAAGAGTTGGAAGAGGCTCGGAAAGCGGGTACCGCGCCTGCAGAAGTGGACGAATTCGGCCACGACATCAACCCACACATCCCCCATTACATAGTCAGCTCGCCGTGGTACCTCCAAGCAAATGGGCCCACATTAGAGCACCAACGTGCTTTCAAAACCGCACAACGACAGCGACCCACCGCAGTCTCAGAAGAGATAGTAAAAACTGGCTACCTTCCCGGAGGGAGCGCTACTAAATACCGCAAGGGGGCGTGCGATAACTGCGGCGCGATGACTCACAAAAAGAAAGATTGTCTGGAGCGTCCGAGGAAGGTTGGGGCGCGGTACACCGGTTCGTTTATAATGCCGGACGAGCGAGTACTTCCGTCGCAATCGTTTACGTTCGATGGGAAACGCGACAGGTGGTGCGGCTACAACGCAGCCGATTACAAGGCCGTCATAGAGGAACACGAGAAGGTCGAACTCGCTAAGAAACAGCTGAAATCGAAGCAACTCGAGGAAGAGTTGGTGCGAAGTGACGTCACAGTTAGTGATGACGTCGACGACGACAAGTACGCCGACCACGCCGATATGCCAGGGCAGAAATTCGACTCGAAGATTCGGATCACCGTTCGGAACCTGCGGATACGGGAGGACACCGCCAAGTACCTGAGGAATCTCGGGGATGGTTCGGCGCATTACGACCCCAAGACGCGCGCGATGCGAGAGAACCCGTACGAGGAGAGCGGTAGGGAGAAGGGCGACTTGGATTACGCGGGTGATAACTTCGTGCGGTACTCCGGTACTACTCGGCAGATGGGGCGCGCGCAGTTATTCGCGTGGGAGGCGGCCGAGCGGGGCGTCGACGTTCACATGGAGGGGGAGCCGACCCGAACCGCAATGGCCTTGCGGGAGTTCGAGGGGAGAGCCGGCCGCGCGGAAGAGGAGCGTAGAGAGCGAATCGTGGGGAAGTACGGGGAATTAGGGGTGGAAGGGGAGCGCGGGTTGCTGTTGGGACAGACGGAAGAGTACAGGGAGTACAGTAGGAGCGGGGCCGTGATAAAGGGAAGGGACGTTGTTAAAGCGAAGTCGCGTTACGAGGAGGACGTTTACGTGAACAATCACAGTTCGGTTTGGGGTTCCTACTGGACAGGGTGTCTGTGGGGCTACCGGTGTTGCAGGTCGACCGTGAGGAACTCTTACTGCGTGGGGGGCAGTGCTATGGAGCCGGAACTGCCCCCTGGGGGGTTGGGGGAAGGAGGGGGGGTGACTGAGGAGGGGGGGTCCCAGGGGATAGTAGTCGGGGAGAACGATCCAGGAGGGGACAACACCGAGGATAAACCAAAGTCATTATTGGAACTTCATAAGCAGAAGTTATTAAACTTAAAAAAACAGAGTAAAAAAAGGAAAGTTAGTGGATCGTCGTCTAGTGATTCAGATTCGCCAAGTCGCAATAAGAAACTCCACAAGGGAGACATTGAATCGGCGTTGCTACGACACGACATGGAGACCCGCAGAACGGAGGAGATAATCTCGATGGACGAGAGACAACGTCCATATAACTCTATGTACGAAACCCACCAACCCACACAGGCAGAACTCGAAGTGTTTCGGTTGAAGAGACACCAAAAGGAGGATCCTATGTTTAAATTATTAGATAATAAATAAAATCATTGTTTAATTGTTTATATGTTTTAACAACCATGAGATTGCATAAATTATTAAATAATTCAAACAGGACTTAGGATTCTATCCCCGTTGCTGGTGGCGAATTCATTTTTTCCGCTCCATTTGCTATAGAGTTGGATCATCATTGTTTAATGTTTGTTTATATAACTTTGGGGGGAATATAATAATTATTAGATATCCAACAGTAAAGTTTACAAATTCTATACTATTAATTATAAATTTTATTCTATAATTTTAATTCTTAATTTGAAATTCTACAATCGAGGTTTTCAAATGAAACATATGTCATATTTGCACTTCATTGTTCACTTTTATTTCTATTCCAACTACGCTTTAAGGGGGGGGGGGGGGGGGGGTACACCATTTTCGGACAACTCTTTGATTTATCACTCTCAGCGTTTCAAAATTGTTTGATTTTGGCTACAATTTGGCATATAGGTGCCTAAGATGCGATTCTACATGACAGGTCAGAAAAGTTTTTTTTTCGCTATTTAATATTAGTTAATACTAGTTAACAACAAAAAAAACTTGGTTGCGCTTAAAACCCTAAGGCTTTTACAGTTTTGAATCTAATCACATGAAAGTTTTTTATATGATAGAGCAAAGATGGGGCAACATAACTATCAGGCGAAATTTTGTTAAAATAATTCTGCACCGCTAGGTGGCGCTGCAAATTTATGCAAATTTTTAGGTTTTTTATAAATAGTATTAAATTTTATTAACAAAAAATTTCCAAAAGTTGTCTGATACTTTTATGCAGGGTGGCTATGTAGACACCCACAGGAAGTTTCAGACTAATTACTCAAAAATTGTAGAAGTAGTAGGGTTTTGAAGTTGACAATTTCATAAAAAAAATATTTGGAGATAATCGACCTTTCATTATACATAGTAATAGTAATTTCAATAGGAATCCGTAAATGGAAATTGTTATAACTTGAAAACTAATAAGAGCTATTAAATAGCGGTTTTCAGATTTGGAAACACCATTCAATGGTGCATTATAATAGACCATAAAAAAAATTTCGACATATTTTGGACCAAAATGGTGTACCCCCCCCTTAAGGGTATTCTTAATTCCAAAACTCGTGATATTGAGTATTATATTTATTTCTAATAGGATTAAAATTATTTAAAATACACTATACGTCATAGGCCTACTCAACTAAATAAATATGCAGTAGTTTTAATTTAATGACAGTTTCGTTTCGAAGTTTTTAAATTTCGTATTCTTCATCACTGAGAAGTCACGTCATTACAATTAATCAATGCAGACAAATCATACAATTATTATATCAAATTTTACTATTAAAAGTGGTAAAATTAATTTACTATGCAGTGACATAGTTGAGAGTGCAAACAACATCATCACTGTCATTGTCTACAAGATATATTAATTTATCATCTTCACAATTACCCATTTCTCTTAAATAATTCCAATGTTTAGTGGTCTTTTTCACTAAATTCGTTTTCTTTTTTTTCTATTTTTTATGTCTTGATGGTTGCTATGCATTGATTCACTTAGCATTAAACGCGTAATCTAATAATATCCTCAATTTTTTAACATAAGTAAATCTGAGCATACCTAACCTAACCGTAATCCTAAATAGACCTGAGCTAATTACGACAGAAACATCGCATAGAAGTAATTAAACTGTCTCTAGTTTGCTTGCAGGTTTTATCAAAACTAAAAGAGCCAATATGAGTAACTCAGTACTTTACTACGATTATTTTTACTAGAGCCCCTTGGAGCTGAACCTAAAATTGGTTAATATCTATTTATTAAATGGGAAACAATATAGATCGCGAAATTAGAGAAATAAGCTATTCATTTTTCAAATAATGGGCCTACCTAATTTTATTTCAGAAGATTGCCTTTTCCACCTCCCCCGATTTCTTTCCCCACCTCCCCCCTATTGCCTTTTCCACCCCCCCCCCCCCCCCCCATTGCCTTTTCCACCTCCCCTATTGCATTTTCCACCCCCCCCCCCCCCCCTCCCCTATTGTAGGGATACCAAGAACTCGCCCCACTATGTGGCTCGCCCCAGCAGTGTAGTCATACCATGGATTCGCCTTACTACGTGGCTCGCCCCAGAACACAGACATTACTTTCAGACATTAATCCGTGCAGTACTGTAGCACGTAGCCTACTTATGCACCTTGTCTGCATGATACCAGTACAGCACTGCAGTCTCTTGGTATTATATGTAGCACTGGTCGGTCAGATCTATTTCGGCATTTCCGCTCATCCCGCCCGGTCCCCTCATATCGCATATCCTTACACCTATTGCCTTTTCCACCTCCCCCCTATTGCCTTTTCCACCTCCCCTATTGCCTTTTCCACCTCCCCCTATTGCCTTTTCCACCTCCCCCTTTTGCCTTTTCCACCTCCCCCCCTATTGCCTTTCCACCTCCCCCTATTGCCTTTTCCACCTCCCCCTATTGCATTTTCCCCCTCCCCCTATTGCCTTTTCCCCCTCCCCCTATTGCCTTTTCCACCTCCCCTATTGCCTTTTCCACCTCCCCCTATTGCCTTTTCCACCTCCCCCTATTGCCTTTTCCACCTCCCCCTATTGCCTTTTCCACCTCCCCCTTTTGCCTTTTCCACCTCCCCCTATTGCCTTTCCACCTCCCCCTATTGCCTTTTCCACCTCCGCCTATTGCCTTTTCCACCTCCCCTATTGCCTTTCCCACCTCCCCCATTGCCTTTTCCACCTCCCCTATTGCCTTTTCCACCTACCCTATTGCCTTTTCCACCTCCCCCTATTGCCTTTTCCACCTCCCCCTATTGCCTTTTCCACCTCCCCCCTATTGCCTTTCCACCTCCCCGTATTGCCTTTTCCACCTCCCCGCATTGCCTTTTCCACCTCCCCCTATTGCCTTTTCCACCTCCCCCTATTGCCCTTTCCACCTCCCCCTATTGCCTTTTCCACCTCCCCCTATTGCCTTTTCCACCTCCCCCCTATTGCCTTTCCACCTCCCCGTATTGCCTTTTCCACCTCACTTTGCTCACCTTAAATATTGTACCAAACAGCAGTGGTAAGATTCCGGGGTAACCATGTGTATTCATATAAACTTTGATTTTAGAAGGTTTGTAGTACCGGTAGACGTTGGCATTTCTGATGTACAGTATAATACAGGGGTGGGATGCCCGATATACGATGCCCAAATACCAGAAATTAAACGAAATACTGTTACAATTATAATTATACTATGACTTGGTATATAATATTCTCATATTGGCTTCCGACACACACTCACACTGACACCTACACGGACAGACTTGGAAAACAGCCATGGTATAATAATTTATTTAACTGACGACATGCCAACTTTAGGGCGTTCATATTTACTTAATTGGATAATGGTAAATAGCCTGATTTGTTTTATACAGGGTACCTAGCAACAGCTGGATTAAATAGCAGTTGCCCTTAAAACAACTAGAGTCACTATTTCGGAAGCCCTTAAAACAACTAGAGGCACTATCCGGTAACACAGGGCCAGTGACCGAACAAACAAGCAGCAGTTAAATTGACTAACACTGTGGGGCAAGCCACGAAAGTGAGCGTGCTTAGAATACGGGTACCAATCTCAACCTCTCGTCTGTCTAACGTCTGCCTGTCGTTGGTTAGTCGCTCCGTCTACTCTTTGAATGCTAGTACAGTAAAGTAACTCAGCGAATCTTTGATGGAATTATACCAAACGTAGTAATCAAGTACAGTACGAGAATCAAAGACCATTATATTTTACAAATAATAGACAAAATTGTCAAATAATAGTCACAAACTAACCATTGCTTTCTATGGGTCTTTGGCTATTATTTTACACATTTGCCTTTTAAAGTCAAATCAAGGAGATCCGTTTGACTTTGCTTTGCATTTTCTGTGACAGTTTTGACTTTTTCTGATTTGACGTTTTAGAAGTATTTGCCTTTTTAGTCAAATCTCGCCATCGGTGCTCAGTGGGAGATGAATATAAAATGGAGAGTTAATCGAAATTATTTTTTTTTTGGGGGGGGGGGGGGGGGGGGGAGGATTGACCCAGTGTATTAGGGTGATCTGGGACCCTATGCTCTTTAATTGAAACTTTGAAAATAGTGATATATTTTTATACATTACATCTACTAGAAAAGTTAATTCCTGTTCTAATTAAGCCTATACATTGCATAAACATAATACCCTTAGTATAGCGCACTTTTATAATAATTTTTATTCCTTTCGCTGGATAAATATATTTTTACAAAACACCGAAAGCTCCAATCTTTTTCTGAAACATGTAAGACATCGATGAGGCGCGAGCGCTGATACAGTAGTAATCTCACTATACAATCCTTTCCCACATGCCCAGCATATGTCAGGTTCGCATCAGCTCTTGGTGTCTCGAAGATATTAAGTAAAATATAGTTTTAGATGCAAACTTTATCATGTTATGTTATATTTACAAGATGGAAAGTCAATGTGGTTTTGTTTTGAGAGTCTGAAATCTACTGCTGCTATTGGGTTAATTTTCCAAAGGAATGAATAATGTGGTGGAGGGAAATTTAAACTAGATTTTAGTTCTTTTTAAAAAATTGTATTGTTTTTTTTATTTTAGCGTTTTATCGTAATTGAGGTACCTGATGTAATATTCACCTTAATAAGTACAACCACAAATAAGTACTCGGATAGAGATACTGTAGAGCGTCATCGTGTATAGGGTTAGGTTAGTCCTATTGCCACATAACATAACAATTTTAATTAGGGTTTGGATCAGAGCCGCTAACTAAGTAAGTAAGTATTTATATTAATATTACAGTATAAACTACTGTTAATTTGAGTGGTTGTGGATCATGGTATGTTATTTGTTTTATTCCAAAATTGTAACATATTACTCAACGCCGTTAGTATTAACAGCGAGTTGTTATTTAGCACGTTACAACTTTAGAAGACATTACAGTATTGTATTGGCCTGTACCTTACTATTGTATTTGGTGTTATTGTTTACGTGGTAACCCATGACGGCGTTAAGTAATGTCCACTAAGGGGACATTACTTAACGCCGTCAATGGTTACCACGTAAATAATAGGTGGAAATTTGACTGATAGACAGATAGGCCTACTGCATTACCTACCGGTAGGCGGGGTATAGCTATTAGTAACCAGTAGGGCCTATATCTATGAACATGGCTCCAAACGCCACCATAAATATAAGCTAACTTATTTATAACATAATTTATGTCATTTTTACATTTATTTATACAGCAACTAATATACTTTTTGCAGTTTCTATCACTTATAATGTATATGTACAATCATTTCGTAATGTTAAAATTTTGGAATAAAACTACATACGTACTTGTTGCAAAGTACTTTTACAGTGTTCTGATCCTCATGGCTTTTATTTTCATTCACTCACTAACGTTCGTTCGTGTAACAAAGCCACTCGGATCATCAGACTGTAAAGGTGATGTGAAATGGAAGGAAGGAATGAAATGGAAGGTGATGTGCCTCCCGTCAATACTGTATGGATGCTCGGAACTTGATAAGCCCAATATTGCAGAGATATCGCTACAACTTCATAAAGCAATGAGAACTATATGTGCAATAGAAAACTATGTTTCTAATGGATTCTATGTAAACTCTGGTATGATCAACCTGGAAGATTTCCTACACCTCAAAACTTGCGTTATTTACCTACAGCATCTTAAATTGTCCTGATAGAAAGGTTCTTTTTTTCTTTTATCATTTAATCTGTCTGCACCTTGCAGATTTGTCTAGTGCTTAGATATTCTTCCGTTATGGTGTCTCCGCATGGCACCTCGGTTTACCAAGTTTGTCTTCTCTGAGTGTCTCCAGATACAGTTTCAAGGTCATACGGAATCGACATGGACAATCTCAAGCCACCGAACTGAGTCCTGCTAGTCAGTATAAACTCTAATTTTTTGGTACCATACTGAGTTGCACCACTGGCTCACATGCAGCTCGCCACTTAGTGGTATTGGACTTTTATAATCTTGATCAATAATAATAATATCTATAAAAGTATAAGTATAATAAATAATACTTAATCAATAATACTCCTAATGATACGAGTTATTTTAACTGATATGATACTATTTGCTTTTCGGCCCTTACATGCCAAAACCGGCCGTATTGTATTGTTATTGTATCTTGTTGTTGCTCTTATTAATTTTGTGTGTTATTTTACTTAATTTGATGTTGCTAGACCATTTTACCAATAATAGCCGCCGGGGCGTAAGCCGGATGTTTAAATAAAAAAAAAAGTGCTACATACTTTACACACAAGTATGTAAATAGTTATTACAGTTTTATAATAGGATTTGAATACAACGAAATTAATAATCTCATAATGAATATTCAAAATGCTGCCAGTTTAGTTGGAATAGGCCAGCCAGGCCTACCCTAAACTGGTAAACCTATTTACTACAGGTACGAGCTACAGAGCTGAGGCAGTAGTAATTAAGTATACATCGCCTCGCCATACTGGCAGACTGGTAGGCTCTAAATTATTATTAAATTATTTGTGATTCAGGCTCATTGTAGATAGCAGGCTGGCAGGAGAACCACTCAATCAAAGTAGATGCTGTGACTAATTCGCCCCGACTATTCCAAACAATTTGTTTAGTGTATGTAATTTTTTAGTATCGGGGGTAGGAATATACCTGTATACGGTTGTTATGGATACCGATTTCAGTACCCCGCCTTTCCTTAAATTAGTAACAGAAACAAAGAAGACTATTCTTCTAAAAGCTGTAATTGAGACAGGGCGTTTGGATATCACTATAACAGATGGCGCCACTGTCTGGAAAGGGAGAAGCCAGCCCAGCGAAGTTGAAGGCATGGCGAACGTTCTAGGCATGGACACTGGCGAGTATGTTAGCGAAATGAGACTGGCCATGTCGACTATTAATGATATATATTTATATGATCTGAAAGACAACTCTTTTTCTTGGAAAAAGCAAGTTCCCACGGGAACATCTAAAATAAAAGTTACTTTTGGAAGCATCAACGTAGAGCCTTGTAGAGATTCCAGTGTAGAGTTGATCGATTTACTGACGGATTTATGCGATAAGATCGTTCTACTGAACCTGGAAGTCGGAGAATTGGGTTGTCAGAAGAAACAGTTAGCAGCAGATAGACAGAAAGCCGTAGATTTCGTTAAAACTCGAGTCCTTTCTAAAGAGGAAATGGAAAATAATTTGTTATCTAAATTCCTTCTCGTGTTGAACGCCAAGAAAGAAAGAATTCGCGAACTTGAAAACGAGTTGGAATTACTTAAACGAGAAAATAAAACCGAGATGAAAGAAACGGAATCTACCGGTTCTCCGCGGACCGATTACGTTGCTAAGGAGACAGAATACCCCAGCGATTTTGATACAGACGACGAGAAAGAATCGGCTAGCATTAAGTCTCGTCTCGCCGCCACTGAAAGTCGCCCGTTCCAGGTTGGCAGCTCTGCTGTAGTAGACATTGTCCAATCAGGGTCAAGGGATATCGTTAAACGTAAGAGAGTGAGAGTCTGTCCCCCAGCTGTAGCTGTTAGTCGCCGACAACCAATAGAAACTCAGCATCCACAGCCACAGACAATTAAGCAAGTAGACCAATCAACGGAGGATACATTGTGTCTATCTACCACCGACCTAATACACGATTTATAAGGTTTCCCCAGGTAAACGCTATGTTGAGCCTCTATAAACAATCTCCTTCACTTAAAAAAGATGTGATAAATGAGTATAAAACTAGATATTTATATAAAATATTATTATTAAATTAAAATTAAATGTTGACAACATAATTATTATTTTTAATTTAATTATGAAACTGTGGATATTCTTTTATTTTATCCTCGTGGGATTAATCAAGCTACTGTACTGTGTGCCTATGTGTCCAAGACAAAGTTATAATATAAACCTAATATTAATGTATAACTGTATAATATTAATGAATTAAATGCTATTAAATAGTTTTTTAATAAAATATTAAGTAAATAAAAATAACATAGAGTTACTTATTAGAAGAATAAGGTGGCCGCTTTAATTTCTCTAAGAATAGTGCAGTTCTTAATATAGACAGTTTGGGGATTTCGGTGCAGGGTTTGAAGTGGTCGCAATTCGTTGCAGGTAATCCACAAAGCCAGCATTTACACGAAGCTGTTGGTCGCCAACATTTACTCTGGTCACAGAGTTGTTGATGTTGGCCATTCGAAATCAACCTTACAGCTGCTCGTCGCCTTAAACCGGTTAATCTTCCAATAGGCCTACTGTCTGATTTTTTAATTATAAGGCGTTTGAACTTAATAAATGGCTTTCCTTATTGAAATTATTTGTGAAATTGCGTGTGAAATTATCAATAATATTATATTGACTCAGCGCGAAAACGTTGATGTTAGATTAAGTTACCACCGTGGATGACCAGTTTATACTGTATATTCGTCAGGCAATTTAGAAACTCTGGTAAATCTAACTTAATTTAGATAGTTTAAAAAACTACAGCTATTATTACTTCGTTCTATGTTATGTTATATTATTTTCTCTGTGTCATTAGGACCTGAATCCTTGCGTCCTGTAAATGAGGTCCTTACCGGTATGTTAACTGCTTCGATAGGTCCCGTATCTGTCGACGCAGGACCTAACCCGCAAAGGACCAAATGGTGCGGTACCCTCCCTCCAGTTCTGTTCATGCATATAAAAATACAAGTACAATATCTGATTCAGGAAAAAAGTGGTGAAATATAAAAAAACCGGCTTTGGCCGGAATTCCGGCCGGATTTTTTTTTACAAATCCGACTCCGTCCTGGCCGGTTTGAAAAAGGTCAATCCGGCACATCCCTAGTAATTATGTTTATTTAGGTCTGTAGTTTGTGCGAGGTATGGCGTGCGGCGGAGTGAGTGGGTCTAACCTTTATAGCGGAATCCGCAAAGAATCAGAAATTTCCACCGATTCAGAATCGGCGGAATATTCACACGAACCTTTTACCCCTGCAATAAGCTATTATTTGGAGATGTTGTATATCCTGTACAGTTTTTATTTAAGTGTCAGTTTTTATTGTTGTTTTATACGGTAAACTAGAAACGTTTTTAATTGGTTATAAGACCATCAGCCATACCTCGCGACGATTCCTTACTATTGGTTAAATGATGTGCTGTTATAATGTGCCTTTATTTTCAGTTAAATATTTATATAATCGGCATGCTGTATTTGTATTGTTATGCCGGCTTAACAAACAAAATTGAGCTGCCATCACACTATCGGCATACGGCATTGCAGCTTGCATTAAGAATGCTATACCGGCTTGACGACAAAATTGCGCCGCCACAATCCCATATCCCCCCATGACTTATCGCGAGATTATCTGCATCATATATAATTTTATGTTAAGGTTAACTAACTTGTGTTATGTAACTTATATAACTCATATTAAGTAACTTTGAGGAAGAGATGCAGTAGCAGCTAAGCTCGGAATTCCTCTCCGTAAAGCGAATTAAAGGACATTAATAATTGTTATAAATTAATAAACAGAGTTAAGAAAACCTCTCAGCGGGTTATTTTATTTCTCACGGTTATTTAATTTGTTTAATCAATAACAACATCATTTCTCAACTATGCTGTTATACTATGCTATTATACTACTATACTATGCTACTTACGAATATGATTATGTATATTGTTGAGTTGTAGCGATGGTTGGGCTGCAATGAGTTGACTATATCCAACGGACCTCAACCTCAATGGCGGACGGGAAATAAATAAATAAGGCGATGATTTTTACAATAAACATGCAACAGCGTACCCTTAGCAGAGCAGCAGAGCAAACTGCTCGTTGGGGCAGTTTCCCAGGTTACGGATAGGGATAACATTTCACACATCGCACTAATTGTAATTTGTCTGCGTATACGACTGTGTATTACAATTAGACAGGAGGAAGTTTCTTTGGTTAATGCAAGTCATTCTTAGTTTGCATCTTCCAATCTCTGTTTCTTGGAGTCTGTGTCATATATGCTAGTTACGGGGGCGGAGACAGATTCCATCTTATACTGAGAGGTCAGCCTCGGGGCCACTCAGTATACGTGCAGGTTGGGGGTGCCGGCCTTACGAATAACAGAATCACTCTTGAATTTCACTAATTAAAATGGCCTTTTTAAGAGAGGATACACTGCAAGACTGCAAGGCTTACTAATTAATATGTTGTGAATAGTCGGTCTATATTGGTGGGGGGGGGGGGGGGGGGGGGGTGTCTCTCGATGCTGCAAAGGATACATCACACTCAGCAATATGTGGATTACCGCGGCAATAATACCCTAATTTCGTATTCATAATGTCATCAAAAACCCACGGCCAGATCTTTTATAACTCCAATAGTGTAACAACTACACGACACCTACAACCACCCCTAATATAAGTGAGAGTTACACGGCGTACCTGAAGCAAATCCAAGCTAACAATAACACAAATTATAGTCTAATTTAAATTCTTTGTATTCTGAGATTATAAAGCAAAAAATAATAGTCGTTAATATAGTATATTGGCGATTAATTCATTTATAATCAGTAATCAGATATGTAGAAAATTGTATCATCTAATACTCCCGCTTAGACATGCAGCAGTTGGCGAACAAATTATTTTGCAAAATGAATCTTGGGTGTGTCTGGAATAAGCGAAGTGTGTGGAAATTATAACAAAATTAATGCGAAAAAGTTGTTTATTCCAATTATTTGACTAATAATGTAGAATTCCTTCATTATAGTCGTATGTTATATAAAGTTCAATAGCGTGTTATATAATTTTACTTTATATCACATTTACTGGGAGAGATGGAATTTTTCGAAAATGGGATTTTCTCTGCAAATATTAATTCCAGAGGCGACACAAAGGTTAATGTAGGTAAGGATAGGGCGCCACAAATACCCCGAGGTTATCATATACTCACCGTATATTAATATCACGAACTGAAGCCCCGCCGCATATGGAGAAAAAATCAATAAATGTGGCGTTAAGCAATTAATGATTTTTTTTATGAATGACATTTAATAAAGATAATGTCAAATACATTAATACATAAGGAACCAATAACTATATTACACGAATTCAAAAGAGTTCACTTCAATCAATAACAATAATCTATTGCTATGGTTACTGTATGATGAACACGCTTTGCTATGGTTACCGTTTCCAAGGGCGTTCGAGGTCCAAATCGTCGTCATCGTCTTCATCATATTCCTCGTCCCCCAGTAAGTCCCTCGCCAGATCGGCCACTTTCGGCTCGATCGACTGGGGTTTAACCTGATGATGGGGCGACTGCTGATTGGCTGGGAGTTTGGGACTGAGGACCTCAGTGGGAACGTTCCACTGGATCACCAACGGCTTACCCTGGAACACCCGGCCGTTCATCACGGCCGACTCGGCCTCGTGGCGCGTCGAGTAGGTTACCACGCAACGGCCGTCCTCCGCAGTAAAATGTTTCGATTCGATGACCCCGAACTGAGAAAAGTGGTCCTCTAAGTCGTCCTCAGTCGCGTTACCGGGGTAACCGCTGACGATAAAGGACTTGGGCCGGTGGTCTACCGTGGAGATACTGTTGAAGAGGAACCGAGCGCCCCTTGCGGATCTCCTACCTCGGATTCCCCGGCCACCACGACGACCCATATCGGGTACCGCCAACCCCATCCTGGAGGCCTCCACTCTCATACTGTTAACCCGAAGTTTAAGATTCTTTGTGTCCTCGTCGGTTAGCTCCTTATTGAGGAGGTCCATCTCCGCGTCCAACAACTCCTTCTTCATTTCTATCTTATTTCTAGGTTTATTACTCGGTTTAACATTGCCATCGAGTTCTCTCTTTAGACTCGTTATAACCTTATCGAGTAGCTTTATGGCCCCGACAACCGTCACCTTCTCTTTCCCCTTTAGGTTCTTCGATTCTAGACGTTCCAATAATTTCTTCTGCTCAACGACTTGCCGCTCCAACAGCAATCGTTTCTGCCTCTTTATATCCAAAGACAATTTAATCGCGAGATTCTGTTTAGCGACTTTGTTATTCTTCTTCAGTTCGCTCGCCGGCGGTATCTTAGCAACGGCGAACGCAACCTGAGGCGGTCGGACGACGTCGCCGCCTCCCGGGGCCACGACAACCCGGTTGCTAGGCGGCAACGAATCAGTCACGGGCGTGGCGACCGCGGTGGTTACCGCGGGGTCTATCGAGGCGACGGTAACCGCGGTTACCGCGCTCTGCTCCTGAGTTCCCTGATGCCAAAAGAGTTTAATGAATCGGTTGCCCATGACTGCGTCGGCACAGGTGTAGGCTTGCCGCGCCTCCGAGTTGGCGTCGAACGCGACGAGCGCTGCGTCCGCCATCCCGCTGTACGAGGCGTCCACGCTCGTAACCGTGCCGAAACGCTCGAAGTATTCCCGGATCTTATCGACGGTGTTGAGATCCGACGGGATCCGTCGCATCTCTAGCTTGGTCCCCCCCGAATGCCCCCCTCGAAAGCCGCGGAAGCCCCCTCGGTAGTTTACCTGCCGAGGGGGGCGGTAGAAGGGGGGCTCCTGGGAAGGAGGGGGTCCCGCAGTGAGGTCGACCAGGTTGCGAGCGAGGGGGAACATATCGGGGGCGAACTGGGGGGGCAGGAACATCGGGGGCGGGTAGACGGAGGTATCCATGGGGTAGAGGGGCGGGGGGTTGGGGGGCAGGAAGAGGGGGCTCCCCAGGGGGAACTGGGGGGGATCCATCCCGGGGGTCTCGGGGTTGTATCCGTCGACCGGGGGGACGGGGGGCAGCGGTTGGTACATCGGGGGGGCGCTGGGGTACAGCGAGGGCGGGGGCATCGTGTAGATGGGGGCGCCGACCGGGGGCGGCACAGGAGGGGGCCGGGGGGACGACTTGGACGGCTCCACCGTGATCGCATCCATCCCGTGGTCGTAGGGGCAGCCGTCGCCGCGGATACAGTAGCCCTTCTCGTCGAAGTCCGGACAGCGGAGCTCGGTGGTGGGGGCCCCGGGGTGCAGGGGGAGCATCGTGATGGTGGGTGACAATCCCCGGGTGTCCCTGTCCCGTAGTGGCGGGGACATCCTGTGGTTGGGACTGCGGGACCTCATGTGTCTGTGGTGCCGGTGTCCCGGGGACCTCCGTCGGTTGCTGCGCCACGGACTCCCCTTATTCCTGCGACTCGGGCTGTATCGACGGGTGCGACGACCAGCGGGGGACCGACGCAACTTCCCGGAGAACTTCCGACCGGAGTGTTTGGACGCCGCCTGGCGGCGTGGAGGGGAACCCTCATCACTCTCCGTGATAGAAGGGCTGCTCTGGGAACGAGTGCGTGGGCCCCTAGTCGGGGGGACGGCTAGACCCACAGGGGGCAGCGTGACGCCCCCTGCGGGGGCGGTTATTCCTCCAATCCCACCCACAGGGTCGGTAGTCGCCTCGGTCGGCGGATCCAACGGCTGAAACACGACGGGGTTTGGACGCATTGCTTCGTCGATGGAATGAGACGCAACCGAGTTGAATACCTCGTCGGGGATGAGGTTGGGAACAACCTCGGTGTCCAGGAAGGGGGGCGAGTCCATCGGGAATGGTGGCGAGTTCATGGGGTCCCCCGGGGTAACTTCAGGTTCCGGCGAGTATGGTTCGTCTAACGGGTTGTGCGCCATGTAGGATTTCGTGTCCAGAGCGACAAACAGCCGCTCCACAAACGGTTCTGTGTGATCCTGCAGGAAGACTTTGAGACATTCGGAACAGCTGTCTCGTATTGTCGCGCGGTCCTTATCCTTTTTGACAAGAGCGATAACGTACTTAGCCAATGCGACAGGATCCGCGTCGCATATCGGCTCCAACGTTCTCTCCAACCACGGTTTGAATAAATCGACTCCCTCAATTGCAGGCATTTTGACAAGGTTATTGATAAGTAATTACTATTCTTACTGCTGTCTGGCTGTACTGTCTTATCACAGTTGTCAAATGTCAGTGTATTACAGTATTATCTATGTATAGGCCTATTACATTTACAGTAGGTACTGACAGACTGAAGTAGGCCTATTTCTGCTATTTCTGTATTTGGCCTAATACGCAGAGCAGATGACGAACAGAGAGCAGGAGAGAGAGACACAGACGTTTGGACGTAGGGCAGTTGTAGGCCCTATGGCAGCGGCCCACGGCAGGGCCTGCTAGGAAAGGACATGGATTAAATTACACTCCACGATTGCAAAGAACAATACTTTCATACACTGATAATATTTAATAAAATCATTTTACAAGACGTGATAAATTCGATAATATACTATAATACTAATATATTCGACACTCCCTAGTAGCACATAACGTTCACACACAGCTTTTGGACGTTGAGAACATGTCCACTCCATAAACGTCGCACATAATGTACCAGATTTCAACGTTCTAAATTAGTCTCCATATAATAACGCCTAAATGGTGTTGGTGTTTCAACTGAAAAGTAACGTTCATCAATGGTATCAGTTAATTTCCCGTTAATGTTCTTGGACGTTTGAATGGCGTCCAAAGCAATAACCAGTTCAATTTGAGTTCAGAAACTGAAAAGTAACGATTTGTAAATGGCAAGTTATATTTCCGTTTTCTATTGTGAACGTTGCAATATTGTTTATTATCCAATAAAAATTAACCAGTTCAATTTCAGTTCACATATTTTTAAAATTGTCGTTCAAAAAATGTCCAAACTATGTTTTTCATAACCGTAGTTCAATAGCGGTTCAATACTAAACATTTTCCGTTCAAAATAATAATTATCTGAACGACAAACTTTCCCACGCTATGGGAACCAGTGTCTGTGATGAGTCATCCAATTACAGGCAATACTGGATCTGCCCAAGTACTGAATGATGTAAAAATAGTGGTATATTGGTTCATACAGAACTCAGGAGCAAAGTATACAGTAGTACTGTATAACGGTGTGTAATACAACATACTGCATTGTATAACTGTAATTTAAATTAATTTTTGTTGCGTCTCAATTATTTGCTGTATATATATATATATATATTATATGTATATTTATATTATACATGTATGTATAAATGAGCATCACATTAGAAAGATTCGGTTTCATATTTGTGCAAGAGTATACAGTTTATAAAAGTATAGGCCTAACAGTATATCACTTGAAGTAAAAGTAACAGTAGTATCACTTGAATCACCTGACCTGGTCAGGTCAGGTATTCTAGGTCATTGATCAAGAAAACTTGCCACCTCCATGCAGCATAAAGGAGGTGCCACCTGTAGCTGCATAGACCCTCTTACTAGGGCAAATCTGGTCCTGTAACTAGGACCCCCTTCGTTCTGGGATAAGGACGCCCTTGGTCCTGGATTAAGGACCCATATACTTGGCTGCAGGGGTATATGGCCTGACCAGGCAGATGGTGATCTACCAATGGCTGGTTAGGAGTAGAGTGTTCTCATGTCCACTCTGAGGGCACTTCACTGCGACCTGCACCTGGCAGCAAGGGTACAGGGCATGACCCAGCAGATGAGCTGCAACAGCCAATGGTGGGTCATGTACGCCAGAGTAGATATGGGTGATGGGCCTCATATCTGACTCCATTGCGACACCCACCCTGTGGAATGGCAAACCAGGGTGTGGTATTTGCCCCGAGAGCTGACTCGGCAAAAAAGCACCCCCCAACCCCCACTATGGATTACATTAGCAATGCGGAGGTCCGGCCACTAGAGGCCAGTGGAATTACCGGACACAATCGGCCTCACAGGCGTCAGTTAACTCCTGACCGGCTGCCTGTCTCACCCCCTACTGGAGAGAGAGCAGCCAACAATTCTTTGAGTCCCTTTCCTGATGACCTTTCTGGCCCAAACCCTGGGTCACCAGGGAGGCCAGATTGTGATGGGGAGAGGGATTCTGGAGTTGGAGGCTACTCTCATGTTCCACCCCGACCAACAAAGCCATTGGTGAATCTGAGGCAAGTCACTAGACTAGCCTCAGTAAACACCCTAACACTCGGGTCCCCAATGCGACAAGGTGAGCTGACTGCCTTGGCAGATAAGCTTTCTCTTAGCGCAGTGGGTGTTCAAGAGCACCGAATGCAGACTGGACAGACTGATGAGGTTCTGATTAAGGACATGGGGGGCGGTTGGCGACTCGCCCTCGCGTCAGCAGATGATAGTGGCAATGGTGGAATTGGTCTATTGATGAATCCAACTGCACATGCAGCATTGGACAAAATAGACCAAATCTCTAACCGCATCATCCGTTGCCACTTCTCATGTTCTGGAAGACTGGCTAAGAAGTTTCCTAAGGTGGTTCTGATTGTGTGCTACTCTCCAACTAGTGTTGCCCCTGTAGAGGAGGTGGAAAATTTCTACCACAATCTACAAGCAGCAACTGATGGAGTGGATCAGCATGCATTCTTAACATTCCTGGGAGACTTTAATGCAAGTCTGCATCAATCACCTACATCGCCCTGGGTCTATAGCAATAGTGTTAACCGAAATTCTGTCCATCTTCAGGATTTTATCTCTGGAAATGGATTGTTTTCGGCTGGAACCCAGTTCAAGAAGCGAACTGGAAAGCTATGGACTCATAGTGGACCCAGTGGTCACAAGTCCCAGATAGACCATATTCTGTTTCGTAGGAAATACAGGAGCTCTATACAAGACTGTAATGCATTTACACTTCGACCCTTCTCCAGTGATCACCGCCTTATTGTGGCCAAGGTAAGACTTAGTCTGCGTGCTAGCAGAACAACGAAATCTGCCTTGCCACGGCATGACTGGTCCTCTCTGTTGCAACAGCCAAGTGTGAGATCCAGCTTCACACTACAGCTGAGCAACAGGTATGAGGCTCTTGCCTCTGAGGCGGCAGATCACTGTGAGGGCTATACTGCCTTTACAGAAGCAGTTAAGTTAGCAGCTGCAGAAACAGTTCCTGTATACCCTCGAAACAGGAAAAGGGCCCCCTGGACTGACAACAAAATTCAGAAGTGCCGAAATGACCTTCATAAGGCGCAGAAAGAATCCCGACTCAAACAGACTACAGCGGCCAAGAATGCAGTTAAGGCTGCATCTAGGTCCCTGAACAGGCAGTACTCTGTTAATCTACAGGAGCTAATAAACCAACAGGTTGATGCCATCAATGATGCTGACGACAGCAGGCAATCATCCCAGGCATGGAAATCGATCAATCTGCTTACTGGGCGGAAAAGCCAACCAACCACCAAGGTTAAGGCTGAATCACCAGCCGATCGCCTCAATGGTTGGAAAGCCCACTTTGAAAAGCTCCTCAATAATGACAGGGTATTGCCTGATAACTTTATAGAAGTAAAAGTGTCTGAGTCTGTACTCCCAGATATTCCCATTGGCGATATCTCCTTTGCAGAAGTGAAGGCTGCTGCAAAGAGCATTAAGACCAATCGTGCCAGTGGAGTAGATGGTGTTCCCCCTGAGGTCTTTAAAATACCTGAGTGTTTAAAGCTCATCTATCCCATCATAGTAGACATGTACCGTACAACAAGAGTCCCACAAGAAATGAAAACAAATAAGTTGGTGCCAGTTCCCAAGAAGGGCAACCTAACACTCTATGGTTCTTTTCGGGGAATCTCATTGATCTCGATTGCTGCAAAACTATACAATAGAATTCTATTAAATCGCATCAGGGATCCCATTGAGAGACTGCTACGTGGAAATCAGAATGGGTTCCGTAAAGGTCGTGGGACCATGGAGCCCATTTTGGCACTTAGAAGGATAATTGAAGAGTTATCAAAAAAGAAAGACAGGCATCTGGCTGTTATCTTTGTTGACTTCTTCAAGGCCTTTGATTCAGTCTCTCGCTCACGTATGTTCAGCATACTTTCATTATATGGGATTCCTGATGAAATTATTGCAGCAATCAGATCAGTATACGATGGTTCGACAACATTTGTGTCTACTGTTGATGGTGACACAGAACCATTTGAAGTGTTATGGGGCGTCCTCCAAGGAGACACACTTGCACCATTCTTGTTCATTATTGTGGTTGACTATGTTCTACGCATGTCCTTAGATCATCATAATGATGATGGGGTGATGATAACTCCACCTACTGGCTCCAGAAGTCGAGGAAATCCTGCCAAGTACCTAACTGATCTAGACTTTGCTGATGACTTAGGAGTACTCTCAGAATCATTAGAGGGAGCCCAACGGCTCCTCAGCTCATTAGAACATGCTGCCTCTAGTGTTGGTCTTTTTATTAACTCCAGAAAGACCAAAATTCTGACAGTTAACTTTGAAAGTCCTCAGCAAGTCTCTGATCGGATGAGCATAAGCTCAAAGGATGGTATGCTTGAGCATGTGGACGACTTCTGTTACCTGGGATCATGGATCCGGAAGTCAGGTGAGGACCTTCGAATACGTAAGGGAAAGGCATGGGCAGCCTTGAATAGGCTTTCCAGGATTTGGAAGTCACCTAGAATTAATCGGAAACTTAAGGTCCGATTATTTAGAGCAGCAGTAGTTCCAGTACTCCTCTACGGGAGTCCATGCTGGGCTCTAACTGCTGAGGACACCAAATCTCTGGATGGCACATTCACAAGAATGCTACGCCGGGTACATTGTGTCAAGTACAATGCACACATCTCCAACCAGACACTATATAACATTGGAGGTGTCTCATTGGTTCCCCCAAGCTTGACACTAGAACAAAATCGCCTCCGCTTTGCAGGACATTGCTTTCGCCGTGAGGACCAGCCAGTGCATAATCTTGTACTTTGGCAGCCTCATGGAGTGAATAAGCATGGTGGACAGCCCATGACTTTCTTGAGACGCATCTTAAAGGACACTGGCCTTAAAGATGCGGATGATCTAGCAAATGTCATGGGTGATAGGGAGTTGTGGCGGTGCAATTTTGTTGACAAGCCGGCACAGCATTCTTAAAAATGCAGCTGCAATGCAGCATGCCGATCCTAGTAGTAGTAGTAGTGAAGTAAAAGTGACTTATACAACATGGTATTCATTAGGTATAATTATATAATCGGCTCCTTCCTTTTTTTGAAGTAAAGTAGTGCATAAAATGTTTCTTTTAATTTTTTTATTTTTAAATAAATTTTATTTTTGTTACAGCTGGGAAAGGCAATTTATTATGGATGGAGTGAGTGTCGGGATTCGACTAGCTACAAAATTCAGGAGAAAACGAAGGAATGCTACCCAGAGAAAGATATCATTATACAGTACACCTACTCTGTAATAATTAACTCTAGACTTATCTATTTAACTTTTACCTTGATGATATATTATGTATTTCCTATTTATCTCCTTGTTATATTTCTTTCCATGTTTCTCATGTTCGGTAAATTCGGTATATTTGTGATAAAGTAAGTAGTGGTAATATTCAATATAAACTTGTGGTGTTATTTCAACAAGCAAATGTTTGTTTTCATGTTCAGTTGATTTACTTTTGCTGCAGTCCTGCAGTACACAAATCGTTACACTAACAGTTACACTAACAACGGTATTTTGCCATATTATCATTTAATAGTGAATGATTGACAGCTATTCAGCAGTGGTTAAATATTCGTTCGAAATTATATATTTGACTACACTTTTAGTTCAAGCACAGTTCAAACCAACAGTTTTGAACGTTGGAAGGAACCATTATTGAACCTTTTCAAAACAATATTAAACCGTTCAAAAGGAGTTCGGTAAATAATTAGTTGAACGGACCATTTTAGAACGAATATCTAACGTTGATAAGATGACGTCG
Organism: Nemertoderma westbladi; assembly: GCA_032718475.1. Taxonomy (NCBI): domain Eukaryota; kingdom Metazoa; phylum Xenacoelomorpha; order Nemertodermatida; family Nemertodermatidae; genus Nemertoderma; species Nemertoderma westbladi. The sequence continues at coordinate 66,796 of JAUCBJ010008209.1, forward strand.
AATCAACGTTTTTTGAGCGGGACAAATCCCTTCCTAGATGAACGCGTACAGTGAACGCACCTAGAACGTTATCAGAACAACGTTATCCACGTTATTAGAACTATTCTAAACGTGAGGTGAACGTTGATGTGCTACTAGGGCTATAATGAAAAAGTAACGTTCTTCGATAAAAAAAAAAAGTATCGGAAAGAAGCGCTTTTTTAACTAATTTTGATTGACCGAGGTTAAATGAAATTAGTGACAATGGATTTCTTTCCGGACACGTTTTTTTGATCGGAGACACTATTTTATCTGAAAAATTAATCGATTTACCGGTTTACATTTAATATATATTTAGTTATTTTTTTTTTTTTTTTTAACTACAACCCCCATGCGGGGCAAATGGTTCCATTTAATAGTAAAATATTGTTAAAATTAATTATAAAAATACACACATATGTCGTATAAAATATATAGTTATGATTATGAGTCATGAGTAGTTAAATAAAATATTTGCTATGAACCAAGAACGGATAATGGAGGACAGTGGTTGCAGGAGAGAGCGTTGTTTCGGTCTATATTTCTATGGCCACAAAATTTACATTCACAGGTCGTGTTATTGATATCGTGGAATGGTGCCAAGTCAGTGCACAGTTTATGATGGAAGCCGTGCACTGAAGCCCTTGTAATCAAATGGCGGTATCTTTGGTTTGAGTTTTTCCATGTTGACGACTTGAAGGCCGGTCCTTGTAGGTAATTTTGCTGTACAAAGTTTAGTTCCCTTCCCATTCTGTATGAACGATATTCATTTAGCGCTTCCGTATTAAAGGGATACTTGGTTGCGAGTTCTTCTACGTATGACTGACATCCAATCAGTTTAAAAGCTAATGTTGTGGATGAATTTTGGTGAATATTTAGGAGCCGCTTTACATATCTGCCTTTAATTTTATCAATTTCTTTGAGGTTGTTAGCGGTGAAATAAAGCGCAATTTCAGGGAAAGCATAGGATACCATTGGATCAATTTTCATGTTAAATATTAGTATTCCAGTTTCTATGGTTAATATATATTTAGTTAAACAGCAGTAATAATTATTGTCAATGCGATAGGCCTAGTATTTTTATGAATTATCATTAAAATATGGCGAATACAAATTGTCATATGTAATATTATTTTTACGTATTATATACTTCAAACAGTGTTATGCAAATTCTTATAATTAATGATGCATTGTCCAATTTGAATTATTTCGATTAACAAAAAAACACATCCATAGACATGGCGGGTAACAGACGTTTCGGTCTAAGACGTTTTGGCCTATGACGTTTCGGCCCAATAAATGAAATACAAGATTTGCTTGTCGGACGTTTTGGCCCAAAGATTCACTTTACTCCCTTAAATAAACTATTAATAATAAGTTATTCAATATATTTGTTTTGTAGTTGTTGCGTTCGTTACAAGAGGAGTTGTCAGTAGGAACTGCTCCGACACCTGTTTGAAAGTCGTCAAGATCGAAGTTCTACATTATATTTACAAATAATAACTAATGTAATATTATTATTATTATTTATTAATATAAATTTACACCATACTGTAACTTAGAACAAAGATAACATATGCTGACAAATTAACTTTAGTTAATACAGTTAGATAGTTAAAAGTAAGTAATAGTAAAGGTAATAGGTAAAGTAATAAAGGTAAAGTAATAGTTAAAAACATACGTATTTTAAAATGTGAGTCAATAAATAAAGTACATTAAAATACACCGAATTAAAATTATTAATGTATTTTAATGTTAGACTTAAAAATATAATAGATAAGAAATATTCCATTAAAGGGGCATTGCTAATAATTATGAGACAGACTGGATGTCATATGGAATGAGATAAAATATATGCGTATTAAATTTAAATTTAGATGAAATATATGGGTATTAAATTTAAATTTAGAGGAAATATATGCGTATTAAAAGGACCAGAGTGGATGTGAAGTGAAATAAAATATGTATTAATAAAAGCATTATACGTCGTTATCTATGGGTATAAATCATCTATCATCGAGATGATAGTTATTGTTTCAACAGATCATTAAGACATAGCTGCAACACACTGCCCAGCTACAACAATTATCAATTGAGTAATGTTTGAACTAATGAAGTATCTCCAAAATAATCGATCAGACGAGATTTAAGCCCTAAATGGTTCGTGAAATTGATTCGCTTTAGTAGAATATTAGCAATGTGGTACTCGGTACCAAAAGTTTTGTTCTGACTTGCATTTTTTCGGCCGCAAAACATAATGGGCAGAGCACCACATGCATAATGTTTATTTCTTTATTTTATTTTGAAATAAATTAAATAGCCATTTCATGAAAGATATTTCATTAAGTGTTTGTGTGCAAACTTAATGGAACTTTGTATAAAAAACGAACTATCTGATTAGTTACTCATAAATAAAATTATATCGAAGGCGCAGCACGGTTTTGTGAAATGTAGATTGGATGTACTCAACTTTTGGAATGTTAAACTGAATGGTACAAGGGTTTATACAAACGCTATACAGTTGATATTGTATATGTCGATTTAGCCAAGGCATTCGATTCAGTTGTTCACCGAAAGTTGATGCATAAATTGGCCAGTTATGGGGTAACCGGTGATTTGTTATGCTGGATTGAAGCTTTTCTCTGTAATCGTACTCAGAATGTAATTATTGGTAATAGTATTTCATCTTCCGTTAATGTTATCTCAGGAACGTTCCAAGGTAGTGTCTTGGGCCGCTATTATTTTTTCTTTATATCAATGATCTACCCGAGCTAATACCAAATGTATTTGTAATAAATGTATCTTGTAAATTATTTGCGAATGACTTACTGTAAAGTTGCACGCGAGATCAAGCGATAGTGATTTGCTATACACAGCGCACTGCGTATACTGGAAAGCTAGACAGCCAATTGGCAACTAAACATAGCGGCTCATAAGTGCACTCACTCTTCTTCGTTTTGGTGTCAGTAAAGCTAATGTAGTTCCAGAACAATATTTTCTAAACGGTCGACATTGCATCAAAGGAGGAACTAATGAGAACCGACATTTTTATTGCCCACCTGGAGACACTTCGTTCTGTCAATATAAACGCACTGGTGAGCTGCCGGTGGACAAAAACCACTAGCTTGACTATTCATTTCTTAGATATATACATCCCTATCTACCGCCGCCTTACATCGAAAAGACTACTCATACGTGTCTGTCGGGTTTCACCCAAAACCAATCTGAGTCTCTTAATTCTCTGGTCTGGCTTCGTGCTCCCAAACACAAGTTTTTTGGTACCACCCGTATCAAAAGCCTTGAGCGCTATATTATATTATAATAATGGTGCCTCAGCCCGAGCTCTAATTCTAGAAAAACTCCATTGTATGTGATGTGGACGGATCTATGATTATGGAGCAAAAACATATCAGAAAGGATTCGATGCGAATTGCTGGCACCCTGGAGAAAGTCAATAAGAAAGACCAGAGGAGACAGAGATACGAGTCCCAATTGGCGAAGTTGTCTAAGGAGTCCGACAAGGATTATTTACCCGGAGGCTACTACAGTAGGACTGAGAACTTTCATTAGGCGCTGAGAATTACATTTATAATTATTATTAAAACATAACTGTTATTTTTATTTGGACCGCTAGCTAGATGGCCTGTATGCCTAATAGACGTGGTCAGTGACTCTCAAAACCTGTCTAGTTAGATTCAGCACCCTCAATTTAGTCAGAAAATATTTAAGATTTTTGTTAAACCTCATAATATGGCTTTAAAATGTTCAGAAATTATGTTATTTAATTTTTAGTGTTTTTCTCGAAATGCACTTTTTTGAGCTTCAAAATGCATCTCCTCCGCCATTTTTGGGCATATCCTAGTTTTTGTTTTATTCGATGGGCAATCACATGCAGAACAAAAGTTATGCTTTTTATAACTTTACTTTTTCCACTTCTTGCTTTATTAATGATTTTTGTGGCAAAAAATGGTATTTTATGTTGTAGAACAATAAAAATAGTGTAAAGTGACAATAAATCTGTTTTTGTTCAAAAAAGCATAACTATTATGTATTGGAGTGTGCTGAATCGAT
>JAUCBJ010008210.1:0-35013 GCA_032718475.1 Nemertoderma westbladi
CAATTAGATGGAATTCATATAAAATAGGCTAGAATTTCAAACTTATTTTTTCGGCGGGTGCCAAATTTTCGTGCCAGCACCAAATTTTGAAATTTGTCAATTTTGTAATTGATTGTTTGAATCTGATTTTTGCGCAATATGGGTTTTTGTGGTTCTGATTTCTATAGAAAATATACCAGTTGCACCAGGCATATCAAACTTGTATTTTTCGGTGCTGTGTGCAAAATTTGGTGCCGGCACGATATTTTGAAAATACATTCAATATTCCAATTGATGTTTGACAACTTATTTATCTCATTTTAGAGGTTTGTGGGTTTTTGCTAGCACCCAAAATTTGGTGCTAGCACCAAATTTTGAAACCCGTCAAATATATCAATTGTTTGTATCACCTTGTTTATTGCGTTATACGGGTTTGTGAGGGTTCTGAATTCAATATAATAAGTAAAAATTTCATAACAGTTCTCACTCAAACTTTTATTTTTCGGCGGTGGGTGAAAATTTTTGTGCCAGCACCAAATTTTAGAACATAAGCAAATTGATAAAGATATATTCTTGTTTCTTGCGTTATACGGGTTTATTATGAGGGTCCTGAATCCGATGGAATCAATAATAAACAGCACTGGACATCTCAAACTTGTACATTTTGGTGATGGGTACGAAATTTGTTGATAGCACCAAAATTTGCCATATTATGCCGAATAATACGAGTAGGTATAAGTGAAATAAACATTTTGTGTTCAAACTGAAAAGTGCTGGTTACTGTTTTTTTCATTTTTGCCTACGTAGAGAACTAAACAGACATTTATAGTAATCAGATCATTTTTTAATATTTTCAAATGGATTTTGGGCCCCAGAAAACCTGTATGAAAAACAATTATCCTTTTGTGTTGTTGTTGTTTGTTTTATTGTAACTTCAAATTTTTTGAAAATTGTTCACTACTTGTAATTTTGGTGCTGCAAAATATCCACTCCAGTATATTTTTTCGAAATATTTTTTTCGGTCGGTTTTTCTAGTGAAATCTACGTACTAACAAAAAAATTAGACGTTTTCTTTAAAATTTGTAGATTTCAGAGGGGGGGGGGGGGGTGGTCAATATGACCCCCCCCCCCCCCCCCCCCCGGTATTTGTACAACATTTCATTGCCCGGTACCAATCGGGTTAAGGAGGACTTCGGATGATTTCATTAATTTCTCTTTTATAATATATATATATATAAATTTTTATTTTTTTAAAAATCTTTTATAATATATATATATATATATAATCTATAATTCTTAATTTATCTTTTATAATATATATATAATTTATAATTTATTTGCTCAACTTGTTTTTAATTATATTTTCTAGCGTTTCTATGAAAAAGGATCGTAAAATGACGACACAAGAGCGGCAGTCGCGTCGGCGGGTTGTCAATCGAGAGGCCCGAACAGCTGTTATCCTAATGACCGTGACCTGCATCTACGTCGTACTGATGATGCCGCGGGTAATCCTCAGCTGGTTCGACCATGACCAACTCGGAGATACTGGCCAGAAAGCCAAGTTTGTGTTCCACAGTCTGTTCTACCTGGATTTTGTTCTCAACCCGTTTACCTACGTGTTTATGTCTTCTAAGTTCCGTAACGATTGTGCACAGGCCCTTACCAGTATACTCCATAAACGTCAGAGCGTACGTAGTTTCAGGCATTGAGTGAAATAAAGTGAAAAAAATAGTTCATATTAACTTATTGCTTATTTATCTAATATTAATTGCTGAGAAATTATTTATTTATTAATTTATGGTTCTGTAAGTATAAAAGATCCATACTACCCAAATTATACGTCATATTTTTGTATAATAATATAGAACCGTAATTAAGAAAATTTATGAAAGACGAATAATGCTGAAACCTAATAATACAATAACAAAGAAAGTGCACTACTAACTATCCTATCACGCAGTCTGATATAACGTGTTTTTGTTGTTGTTGTTGTTATTATATATACGTGTTTTATTCAATAACATAATATAGTCATGTGAATTAAATCAAAAACAGCCCAATCAATATTTTTTAAATGAGTCGTGTAATTAATAGAATATTTGTATGGAATTATATCGGTTCACAATACATTAATTTTGATGTAATTATGTGTGCTTGCTTCTCTATGTTAATATTGGTTTTCTTTTCTAATATTACTAACATTGGAATTATTTGATGTGTACGTGTATATACAATACATTCGTAGTGTCCACAATATTAATGTCCAACGCCACCTAATTTTGCAAATTGTATAATTTATTACCTTTGATTTTCGAACAAAAATCACAAATAAATACAGGTAAATACTGTAGTTCATTGATATAAGAGATATACTGTACATATACATAACTTAGAAATTTGCGACTGGTATGTTTAATTCCATTGGGGAATTGTTTTGAAAATAAATTAAAAATAATGGCGAGTAACGATAGAAAATCGGTGATTATGTTCTGGGTATTTATAATATTTTTATTCAAGTTAGTGAGTACCGATAGTATGTTTGTGATTAATCTTCTAAACCCACTGCTTTTCTTTTCAACTAACAAGAACTATCCCAATGTACCTTTTTACATACGTTCCAACTAATTTCATTCCAATTCTACTTATATTCATATTTTACATCATACATTTTTCATACTTACATCGATTTTCCACTCACCAACTTAATTTACGTTTATTTTCTTAGTCCAACTTTAACTTAAGTTAACTATATACCGGTACATTAAATAAATTAATAATATGTAAATTTTATTTAACACAACAAAAAAAGTACATTTTTCTACAGTCATTTCAACTTCAATGACATTCCCTTTCTAAATACATTCATGTTCTATTAACTTTGCAACTCAAATATGGGACTGTTTAACTTTCATTGCGGTGTCCACGCATACGCATAATATACTTAAACCACTTAAACTTATGTATACTACATATACTTAAACTATCCATATTTTAAATAAATTATGAACTATCAGACGTGATGTAATAAATTAGGTCATGTAATATTTCATTAAGTAAGGTGAATGTACACCAAGAATATTTAGTGAATAATAAAAATATTTTAGTGTATATTTTGTTGTGCATTGTATGGTTCTGCCCTAAGCTATAAGTTACAGTGCAGGCATTATATTATTATATATACATTATGTGGTATTCGCATTAATGTTGTTTATTTTATTTGCCCTCAATTTGTTATAAAACTATTTAATATATTACGAAATATATACTGTAAACCTTGTTTTATTATTCACTATCAACTATATATTTATTCACGTAATTATTTGGGTGCAATTTTACCCTTGCAGGCAATATTCGCCAAATCTAATTTTCTTCCGATATTTACAAAATTAAGGGGAATGATCAGTTTTTAGTGACTTCTAACCAAAACAATATACGGGAGTCATAATAACAGGGTACATTTTTATAATCTACTAGATAATTTGTAGATAATTAATTGTAATTATTTATCTGGTGAGGACTGGGCTTTGCTGCGTAACCATGGAATGCAAATATTAAATATTGATGAAATTAATTTATGTAAAGCCAGAGCTGGCGAGATATGTAAATAATATAATGATATGTAAATTGCACATACCGCGTCCATTACATATAATATTATACTACTACTACTAGGTCGAGCGAACTCGGACACTGAAAGATATGAAAGATATAATATTATATAATATATATAATACATAAACATAATACATATTTCTCTATATTATATTTTTCAATAAATAAATATACACCATTCAGTCACTTAAAAAATATAGCTACTCTTGCAAATTTTCGGGTTTACACAACCCTTATTCATGCATTATGTAATTTAATCAATTATTATAATGTTCTATTGTTCTAATGTTCTATTTAAATTATACTGTAGTTTCCTAGCAACCTAGCTAGCCTGTAATATAAATATGTTTAGTTTTGAGTATTCTCTATCATTCACCAAGCCTTTTGTTATTGCTTCATTTATGGAGTTGATTCCACATGGGGCCATTTGTTCCTAATGTACATTGCCAAAATCCATCTCTCTGTCTAAGACGTTCTTCCAGGTTTGGTCCCTTCGATACCTGTTCTATTGGGGTTATTCGGAAATCATTCCACATGTGTCCATTCTGTCCAAAATATAATATAGTTTATGTATATATATAATACATATATATAATACATATATATAATACATATAATATATACATTATAATATAAGTCCAACGTTCAAAATATATAGACAAAGTTCCAATTCAATTACATCAAATCTATACAATGTCTAAGTATTAAAATTAATTCGTGAACGTTGTGAATTTAATTCGAATATTTAAACGTTTCTTTGACCTGCTCGGTGGGTATTCTGGGATGTGTCCACAACACCACGAGCCAAGGATATACTAAACATTTCCGTAAAGGCAGCTTCAAATACAATGACTCCATATACCTCATCCTGAGATAATAGCCTAATTTTCTTATTTCGTGAAAAACGCTTCGTTATTACTGGTAATTCTGCAGCTATTATCGACTCAAATCATTGCATAAACACTTCGTCAATTATTCCAACCCAACATCCCATTTAACGGGTCAAGGGGGGTGGGTGGTGGATTTGGCGCAAATTCCGTCTCCGCGAATTAAAATAACAGTGGCACGTTGCTCTTACCAAAACAATAAAACAATACAACAGGTTTAAGTTTAATTTTGTATTAAGTTATTTTGATTGCGTGAAAAATTCTCTCTGTCTGTACGTCGCAACTGTTAATCTATGAATAAATTGCATAAAGTTCACAAAAATTACCGGAAATAATAGAAGAGTGGCCATCCTATGAGACAACTCGGTCTGCCTACGGGTAGGTAGACGCTACGGGGAGGTAGACGTCCAGGGGACTGCGACATGCGGACACCCCGCATTCCGAGGGTGACACCGGAAATGTTAAAGAGCCTCCACTGCATTCCGGGACATTACTGTATGTGTGCGATAATATCATCGACTGCCTGGTTAAATTTATTTTCGTTATTTCTCAACTATAATTCTATTTCCTATATTCCCCTCAGCAATATCCATAAACTATAAAGCGTTTTCTGTTTCTTAGCTTGTAACTCGTATATTATCGTATATTATATTATTATAACTCGCATATTTGAATGGAGTCATGTAAGATTTAGGATGAACTCTGCACATGGGTGATGCAGTTTTAATGGACCACAGTATAGGCTAAATGCTAAGATACAATTTCATTCTTCTTCAATATCCCCTATAGGGGCTCAGTAAGTTACTAGATCGATAGATTGTCAGAACTACACCATCTAAGAGATATTATTCTGAGAATAAAGAGCACATAACCGTTCCATTGGGACTTAATATCTCGGATAATACAACTTTACTTTCACATTGAAATCCTCAAGAGATTATTCTCTTCCGCCAATAGCACGGATAACTCGCACTCTTCCACACAGAGCACTTATATTTGAGCAACGTCAATCTCCACGGGACTGGTCATCTACGCTTTTCTAAGTTTCTAAGTTTGAAGGAAGTGCACCCTTCAATTACTACAGTACCACCACCACACACTGCGCATAATAAACTAGCACTATATTCACAATGGCATCTTTATCAACTACGTAGGATAAGTAATATGTTTTTCTTAAGCAGCTATCTCCCCATACTAACAATCTGTTTATTTAGGCCCTATTATAACAAATTATTTTATACACTTCGAATGAAGTTAGGACAATTAGTACCCGGACAATTCGTATCCGAGATTTTTTTATGATGGGTACGAATTGTCCGGGTACAGATAATGTTGGTTTTTTCCGAATTATCCGGGTACGAATTGTCCGGGTACGAATTGTCCGGTACGAATTGTCCGGGTACGAATTCTCCGGGTACGAATTTTCCGGTACGAATTGTCCGGGTACGAATTGTCCGGGTACGAATTGTCCGGGTACGAATTGTCCGGTACGAATTTCCGGTACGAATTGTCCGGGTACGAATTGTCCGGGTACGAATTTTACGGGTACAAATTGTCCGGGTACGAATTCTCCGGTACGAATTGCCCGGGTCGGGTATGAACGTTCCGGGTACGAATTGTCCGGAGACCGCGTCGAATATATACAGTATGAGCTTACAATGTATTGATCCGAAAGATTTCTTAACAGCTATATATCCAGAGTTTATTCAATTTGAGGACTGGGTAATGGGTATAAGGAATATCTGGCTGTCTGCAAATTCAATGATAATAATAATTTTCAGTTTTTGTTACTCAAGTTACTATTTTCGAGATGTAAAGCCTTCAGTACTTCGCTTTTGAAGGTCAGATGTGGGGCTAGCCACGAAGTGAGTGAGCCTTAGCGTAGTGGTACCATTAATCAACCCGTGGGGCGAGCCACGAAGTGAGTGAGCCTTAGCGTAGTGGTACCATTAATCAACCTGTGGGGCGATCCAAACTTGGTACACATGTTGTTTGGCAAAAGTTTAGAAATTTTCCAAGTAGAATTTCCGTGTGGCCTTCGAGAAGCTAAGATAATAGCAGTTAATTAGTTAATTAAGTTGATTACGGTAAAAACACCATTTTCAACCTGCCTTTTAAAGGAAATTAATTGTTTTACAGTATAAGATTTAAATAATTATAATTAAAAATTATACAGATGTAATCCACATACGCCATTCTATTATAGTTTTTAATTAGTTCAAGTGATTTGCTTTAATAATTGTGTCTTTAATTGATCTAAAGTAATTAAAACGGCAAAAAAATTGATTCTCATTAAATACTGCTCATTTATTGGTTAACATCCAAGTTGGCTCGGTGCTGGTACATAAGATAGGAAGGATGTTTGGTGTGTGTAGAACAGCCAGTGCTCTTCAATGGGAATGCGAATGTAAGTAACCACATGTGTACAGGCCGGTAGACAGATTGGCCATAGCTAGCTAACGAGATGGAAATCTGAATTCCCTACTATTCAGTCTATTATTGTGTTATTGTGTGTTAGACAGATCTCATTTAATAAATGTCAGTCAATAACATTTTACCACTGCAGAAGGCTTATTTATATCCATACTTGTTTTTTCCTCATAAATATTGGGCTTATTATTTTTTGATGGGATTTCTTTGTAGTTGAATTGTCTAAGTTTTTACACTGAGGCATTAACAGAGGGTACTGGTATTAAATTAATTATTTGAATATCATTACTGCTGCATTTAGTACTGCGTTCTGCATTGATTATATTCCTATAAACCATTCCTGGTTTCGCATATTGCACGTATCCATAGTTATAAAGATTGCCAGTCTGCGTTTAGGAAATATATTTAAATACAAAACAGGACGAGCGCAACGACGCTTATAATAATTAAGACGAGTACGGCGTTGATTATATTCCTATACACCACCTGGCTTTAGACTAACCAGAGAGGAATTGTAATAGGCAACCAGTATTGTTGCTATTCCAGCCCAGACAGCATTCTTTAAATCCAACATCCCAACATCCTTCCTGTATTCCAATTCCTATTGACTCTACTATAAGTGTTGTATTATTATCACTATCACTGAATTGTGTTTATTATAGGCTGGACGGGCCCCATAACCGTTCGACTACTACTACTATTGCTATCTCAGGTAAATGACAGATATAATACCATAAATACAATCCATGGCATGGCTGTTGTAGGTTTCTGAAATAGTTTATTCCACAATGTATATGTCTGGTTATTTTTTAATTGAATTTTTGCAAAGTAGTAAAATTAATGTTCTTAAAAATAATATTATTATTTTATATGTAACCTAGGAAATTAGCTACATTTTTTCGCTGCAGCTTTAAGAGTGTACATTGATTTAATATTATTTCAATACCCATATTCTGTACTACATCGGCATAAGATGCGTTGGCGTTGTATCACACATCTCCACATATCACACATATCCACATAGATGTATCAACAGTTACTCGCACAGTTTCGAAACTTCCCATAGTTATAACTGTATAAAGATCGTCAGTCTGCGTTTAGGAAAAATATTTTATGACAAAACAGGACAAGCGACGAGCGCAACGAGGCATATAATGAAGACGAGTACTGCGTTGACTAAATTATTATATAAACCACCTGGCTTCACATATTGATCGCATCCCTAGTTATTATTATTATAAAGATCGTCCTAGCCTGCGTTTAAGAAATATATTTAAATACAAAACAGGACGAACGCAACGAGGCTTATAATGAAAGCGAGTACTGCGTTTATTATATTCCTATAAACCACCTGGCTTTGCATATTGAACGTGCGATTGGAAATAAGTTCGTGCTACCCTTCCGTGGGTGGTAGATGTCGCGGTTATGTATTGGTGGTTGGGAAGGGTGGGGGGGGGGATTAAAAGGGGTGAACACGTACTGTCCCCCTTGCTTTGATTGATTGGTGGTGTGGGTAAATTTCTCAAAACCTGATTTTGTGATACAGTCGCTCAATTTTAATTTGTATCTCATAACTGGGCCTCGTGCTGCGCGAAGGCCCCACGAACGTGTAATGTGTTATGTTGTCCTCTAGAGTGATATGGACAATTCGCTGTCCATATTAATGTACGCCTAAACTATAATCTAGAATTAAATTAAATATGAAAGTAAAAAACCTCTATGGGGTTTATTACTAAATTGAAACCTTAAAAATCAATACCAATCAAATAAGAATCCGTACATACTAATTGAACTTTGCTATTTATCACATAAGATAAATTTATTAGCTATCTCTCGCCCCGCTCGATAACTCACTCAATTGTAGCAGATTTCAGGATTATTACCTGAACTAACAACTCATCCCCCAGGAGTTTCCTCGAGTACAGATTTTTTTTTTGGTGGGAGGGGAGGGGGGAGGGGGGGGGGTTGGAAATAACTCATCAGAATTTATTCGTCATCTCTTACCTAATGTAGTGCATGGGTAGGCCTAGGCCACTAGGCCTATACCTAGACACTAATATAACTAGGAATAGGCGATGTCTTCTTATCATCTTAGGGACTTACCCATATCATAGCCAAGATTCACTAATTTTTCTGCGGGCACGCGGTGGGCTGGGCGGGTGTTGCAGTGTTCGCTTTCATGAGCTAAAATTGATTACTAATGGAACGCATGTGTTGCACTGATTCTAGATCGAATATTTAATCTACCTCTTGTGTTTGAAGCAATTATCGAATTATCATCAGGAAATGAAAATATGTTATGTAAATTCAATCATTTTACAAAGTAAGCAGTTAAAATTATGTATTTATCACAAAGAGTACTCAATACAAATAAAAGTTTCTTAGATTCAGTTCGATTTTAATCAGTTTATAATGTTCTCAAAATTAATGTAAATAAAATTAATATTAAAATATTTTGTTAAAATTGCAATGCATTCATTTCAAACTAAAACTCATCTTCAGGCAATAAATAAAATCAATAAAAACAATCAAAGACTAGTTATCAATGCATGTTTGACGTTTGTAAAGAGAGCAAGTTCAGAACACTTATTAAGCCAGCCGAAATTAAGTTAGAGTCAATAAGTCTCAGCTACGTAGCCACTTTTAAGTATCTGGAGCATGTCATACTGTATCTAGTGATTTTTTTTTACGACGCAGACATTTTAGCGCAAACTAGGTCATTCTATGCCAGAGCAAAAACATAATTAGCAAGTCGTTAGACTTGATTACTCTAAGAAAAAAAGCTACTGGCTACTGACTACTGGCTACTGGTACTGACTACTGGCTACTGTCTACTGGCTACTGGTACTGACTACTGGCTACTGGCTACTGACTACTGGCTACTGACTACTGGCTACTGACTACTGGCTACTGACTACTGGTACTGACTACACACTACTGGCTACTGACTACTGACTACTGGCTACTGGCTACTGACTACTGACTACTGGTACTGACTACTGACTACTGGCTACTGACCTAGAGCAAAAACGGCTCTAACGATTTTGATGAAATTTTGCATGGACCATGAAAATGGATTTCTAAGGGTACTTGTGAAATCGTGGTTTAAATTGAAACATCTCAACTTGTTTTATTTCGAAAAATAGCCCCAAAACACGAAAATTGCCATAGGCGCAATGATAAAACACCAGCTGGCACTCTTGAAAAATGTATAGAGATGGCCTGGTAATGCACTCAATAGGAAGGGCAACTAACAAAGAAGCATTGTCTGTGCCAAGTTTTATTATCACTCTACTCTACAACCCAGACTGTAATCAAACATTAACTTGTTTAACTATTACAGTCTCAGCTGAATAACTCTTCCAAATGCATCCTTGCTATGTTAATTAATTGGCGTGCATGCTAATTGGCTGTTAGTTATACAGTCTGTTGGCTACACAGTGTATTGTACTATGCTCTCATCGCATTATTGTTTTATTTTGAAATCTTTGTGCCAACATTAATACTTTGGAGGCTGTATGCTTATAAGGCTGAATGCTTACTCAGCCTCATAATGATTCTCCATAAAAGGCTAACATTATATAGTATGAAATATAAAAATCTGTTATTATAATAATATAATTGTTGTATTTAATTAATATCGTGGTTTACATTGAACAGTGTAAATTGTTAATCGCGGTTTACATTGAAACATCTCAACTTGTTTTATTTATTACAAAAATAAGAACGAATTTGACTTATCACTTCTTGTGCGCGATTGTATTGAATTCATGACAACTGCTGTTATTATTATTAATCAATTGACACCTCGACTCCTCTCTGAGACTCCGACTTCTCTATCCGATAGAATAAAATAATCATTTCGCTAACTGCTCTCTATCTTCTATAATAACAACAGCTTGTATAATTCATTAGATGATTACAACATAATAATTATAGTTTGAAGTTGTCTAGAAAATTTTTCGTACACCACCGGGACTACCCTCACACTAATTGATTATCAGACAGAACAAAAAGCTTTTTCTTGACTCGTATTGTCTCCTACGACTTGCTTCACAGACCGCTAGGACCGTCTCTAGTAATTAGACGATTTGGACGCTGTGCTCAGACAATGTTAAGATCGCGCGTTTTAATAGTTATTGTTATTGCTTTTTTTGCTTTGCTTTGAATCATAGCCTACTCCATACTTCAATAAAGAAGTTCCCTATCATCAGGGCATAGGCACCTTGCTAACTTTCTATTAGTTAGATTTAATTTGAAAAATAGGTTGATAAGCTTACATTGATTGACATGAATATTCTTAGATATTCTTCCATGAAAGTCAACTCATTATATCCTTGCCTTATAATTTATAATAATTCGTTGTCTAGACATCGGTGTAAATTATCCAGGATGTGCTCTCCCTGTATAAGCTATCATTATCAATTCTTTAATCTTATTTCAAGCAGCTATCATTATCAATTCTTTAATCTTATTTCCCGAAATGTCGTTAAAAATATAAGAGTTTTAAAATAGTTGATATTTCAGTTGTTTTAGTACTGGGCAATTTCATTTCTAAACTGCTTACAGACTACATTTTGTACCATAGAATTGGTTATTTTAACGTTCAAATATTCGGATTAATAGAACAAGGTTGATTAATGGTAACCCCACTCAAGTCTCGCGAGCTTAGCATTTCTGTGGGAGATAAGCGCTGGGATCCTGAAACATTTGTTCGAGCTTTCGAGTATTATGCCACTAGCCGTTGCTTATACCGTAAACTTAGAGAAGATTTTAAACTGCCAGGAGTGCGAACTTTACAACGAATCACATCTTCCGTCTCACATGCTGATGACTCTATGGTTTTATTTAGCGTTTTTAACAAACTTCCAATCGAGCAACGTCGTTGTATAATTATTCTCGATGAAATTTATGTTAAAGCTGCATTGAGATATGGAGGTGGAGAACTATTTGGAGAGGCTGCTAATTCCCCAGGACAATTGGCTCGTACTACAGTATATTGGGGCTGATGATACAGTGTCTATATGGTGGGCCTACATTTCTTAATAAGATGGTACCCGTTCTAAAATTGAATTCAAACTTTCAGCAACAAATAGTTGATGAAATATCCAGTGACAACATAACATCTGGAGGGGAGATATTGTGCACCATTTGCGATAACTTGAAAGTTAATAGACAATTTTTTTCTTTGTACCAGACAGTAAGAAATGAACCCTGGCTTACCCAGAATCGCTACCTTTCTAATTTATCACTTTATACATTTGTTCAAATGTATTCGCAATAACTGGATCACAGAAAAATCGAAAACTATCGAATTTGATGGATGTGTAGCGAAATGGTCCTGTATTGAAAGTCTCTTTGAATGAGAAAAGGCATCATCAATAAAGATTGACACAGAAGGCTGTGTACCCAAAGCCTATTGAAAGACAGGATGTTTCTGCTATGTTTTGTGATGAAACTGTTGTTGCTCTTCGTACTCACGTTGATCCCACTGATGATGATAAACAAACCGCAACTTTCATTGAGAAGTTCGTTCGCGCATTAAGATACTTAACATTCGCAGTCACAGTGAAGACCAGCACTTAAACGACCCACTGCGCCAACCATTTACAGAAATATTTATTTGAAACAATTGCGGATAGTTATTTCGCCTAAGTCGTGCCAATGGTGTGCTTTACCAGACTGTGTAACATATTTCTTAATAATTACAGTGTATTAGTCACCCATACAAGCTCTAAGGAAACATAAATTAAAGCAATCAAGTTGTGCTAATGATATGTGTTTTAATTAAAGCAATCAAGTTGTGCTAATGATATGTTTTTCAATTAACGCAATCAAGTTGTGCTAATGATATGTTTTTCAATAAAAGCAATCAAGTTGTGCTAATGATATGTTTTATTTATTGCCATACAGTAAAGTTAATTACGTTAAGTATGAAGTTATCAGGCTAAGTATAAAGTAACACCATAAGTGTAAAGTTATCACCCTAAATTTAAAGTGCTGCTTAACAAAGAAAATTTATAATACATTTTTATTCTAGGGAAGCAATGTGATTTTTAAATAAGACCAATTTCAATTAATTATAATCCAGCAGATTAACAGACAAACTGTAATCAATGACATAAAGTTTAATTAAAGTTTCAAAACGTATGCATGCATCCTACGGAAAAAATATTTAGTGCATAGTTATCAGAGTGTGTCCGATCGCTTTTACGTATTCCGCTCTGTAATAGTGTGTCCGATCGCTTTTACATATACCGCTCTATAATAGTGTGTCCGATCGCTTTTACGTATTCGCTCTTTAATAGTGTGTCCGATCGCTTTTACGTATACCGCTCTATAATAGTGTCCGATCGTTTTTACGTATTCCGCTCTATAATAGTGTGTCCGATCGCTTTTACGTATACCGCTCTATAATAGTGTCCGATCGCTTTTACGTATTCCGCTCTATAATAGTGTGTATGATCGCTTTTACATATACCGCTCTATAATAGTGTGTCCGATCGCTTTTACGTATTCACTCTATAATAGTGTGTCCAATCGCTTTTACGTATACCGCTCTATAATAGTGTGTCCGATCGCTTTTACGTATTCCGCTCTACAATAGTGTGTCCGATCGCTTTTACGTATTCCACTCTATAATAGTGTCCGATCGCTTTTACGTATTCCGCTCTATAATAGTGTGTCTGATCGCTTTTACGTATTCCGCTCTATAATAGTGTGTCCAATCGCTTTTACGTATACCGTTCTATAATAGTGTGTCCGATCGCTTTTACGTATTCCGCTCTATAATAGTGTGTCCAATCGCTTTTACGTATACCGCTCTATAATAGTGTGTCCGATCGCTTTTACGTATTCCACTCTATAATAGTGTCCGATCGCTTTTACGTATTCCGCTCTATAATAGTGTGTCCGATCGCTTTTACGTATTCCGCTCTATAATAGTGTGTCCGATCGCTTTTACGTATACCGCTCTATAATAGTGTGTCCGATCGCTTTTACGTATACCGCTCTATAATAGTGTCCGATCGCTTTTACGTATTCCGCTCTATAATAGTGTGTCCGATCGCTTTTACGTATTCCGCTCTATAATAGTGTGTCCGATCGCTTTTACGTATTCCACTCTATAATAGTGTGTCCGATCGCTTTTACATATACCGTTCTATAATAGTGTGTCCGATCGCTTTTACGTATACCGCTCTATAATAGTGTCCGATCGCTTTTACGTATTCCGCTCTATAATAGTGTGTACGATCGCTTTTACGTATACTGCTCTATAATAGTGTCCGATCGCTTTTACGTATTCCGCTCTATAATAGTGTGTACGATCGCTTTTACGTATACCGCTCTATAATAGTGTGTCCGATCGCTTTTACGTATACCGCTCTATAATAGTGTCCGATCGCTTTTACGTATTCCACTCTATAATAGTGTCCGATCGCTTTTACGTATTCCGCTCTATAATAGTGTGTACGATCGCTTTTACATATACCGCTCTATAATAGTGTGTCCGATCGCTTTTACGTATTCGCTCTATAATAGTGTGTCCGATCGCTTTTACGTATACCGCTCTATAATAGTGTCCGATCGCTTTTACGTATTCCGCTCTATAATAGTGTGTACGATCGCTTTTACGTATACCGCTCTATAATAGTGTGTCCGATCGCTTTTACGTATTCGCTTTATAATAGTGTGTCCGATCGCTTTTACGTATACCGCTCTATAATAGTGTCCGATCGCTTTTACATATTCCGCTCTATAATAGTGTGTACGATCGCTTTTACGTATACTGCTCTATAATAGTGTGTCCGATCGCTTTTACGTATACCGCTCTATAATAGTGTCCGATCGCTTTTACGTATTCCACTCTATAATAGTGTCCGATCGCTTTTACGTATTCCGCTCTATAATAGTGTGTCCGATCGCTTTTACGTATACCGCTCTATAATAGTGTCCGATCGCTTTTATGTATTCCGCTCTATAATAGTGTGTACGATCGCTTTTACGTATACCACTCTATAATAGTGTGTCCGATCGCTTTTACGTATACCGCTCTATAATAGTGTCCGATCGCTTTTACGTATTCAGCTCTATAATAGTGTGTACGATCGCTTTTACGTATACCGCTCTATAATAGTGTCCGATCGCTTTTACGTATTCCACTCTATAATAGTGTCCGATCGCTTTTACGTATTCCGCTCTATAATAGTGTTCGATCGCTTTTACGTATTCCACTCTATAATAGTGTCCGATCGCTTTTACGTATTCCGCTCTATAATAGTGTGTACGATCGCTTTTACGTATACCGCTCTATAATAGTGTGTCCGATCGCTTTTACGTATTCGCTCTATAATAGTGTGTCCGATTGCTTTTACGTATACCGCTCTATAATAGTGTCCGATCGCTTTTACGTATTCCGCTCTATAATAGTGTGTACGATCGCTTTTACATATACCGCTCTATAATAGTGTGTCCGATCGCTTTTACGTATTCGCTTTATAATAGTGTGTCCGATCGCTTTTACGTATACCGCTCTATAATAGTGTCCGATCGCTTTTACGTATTCCGCTCTATAATACTGTGTACGATCGCTTTTACGTATACTGCTCTATAATAGTGTGTCCGATCGCTTTTACGTATACCGCTCTATAATAGTGTCCGGTCGCTTTTACGTATTCCACTCTATAATAGTGTCCGATCGCTTTTACGTATTCCGCTCTATAATAGTGTGTCCGATCGCTTTTACGTATACCGCTCTATAATAGTGTCCGATCGCTTTTATGTATTCCGCTCTATAATAGTGTGTCCGATCGCTTTTACGTATACCGCTCTATAATAGTGTCCAATCGCTTTTACGTATTCAGCTCTATAATAGTGTGTACGATCGCTTTTACGTATACTGCTCTATAATAGTGTCCGATCGCTTTTACGTATTCCACTCTATAATAGTGTCTGATCGCTTTTACGTATTCCGCTCTATAATAGTGTCCGATCGCTTTTACGTATTCCACTCTATAATAGTGTCCGATCGCTTTTACGTATTCCGCTCTATAATAGTGTGTACGATCGCTTTTACGTATACCGCTCTATAATAGTGTGTCCGATCGCTTTTACGTATTCGCTCTATAATAGTGTGTCCGATCGCTTTTACGTATACCGCTCTATAATAGTGTCCGATCGCTTTTACGTATTCCGCTCTATAATAGTGTGTATGATCGCTTTTACGTATACTGCTCTATAATAGTGTGTCCGATCGCTTTTACGTATACCGCTCTATAATAGTGTCCGATCGCTTTTACGTATTCCACTCTATAATAGTGTCCGATCGCTTTTACGTATTCAGCTCTATAATAGTGTGTCCGATCGCTTTTACGTATACCGCTCTATAATAGTGTCCGATCGCTTTTACGTATTCCACTCTATAATAGTGTCCGATCGCTTTTACGTATTCCGCTCTATAATATTGTGTCCGATCGCTTTTACGTATTCCGCTCTATAATAGTGTGTCCGATCGCTTTTACGTATTCCACTCTATAATAGTGTGTCCGATCGCTTTTACATATACCGTTCTATAATAGTGTGTCCGATCGCTTTTACATATACCGCTCTATAATAGTGTGTCCGATCGCTTTTACGTATACCGTTCTATAATAGTGTGTCCGATCGCTTTTACGTATTCCGCTCTATAATAGTGTGTCCGATCGCTTTTACGTATTCCGCTCTATAATAGTGTGTCCGATCGCTTTTACGTATTCCGCTCTATAATAGTGTGTACGATCGCTTTTACGTATACCGCTCTATAATAGTGTGTCCGATTGCTTTTACGTATTCGCTCTATAATAGTGTGTCCGATCGCTTTTACGTATACCGCTCTATAATAGTGTCCGATCGCTTTTACGTATTCCGCTCTATAATAGTGTGTACGATCGCTTTTACGTATACCGCTCTATAATAGTGTGTCCGATCGCTTTTACGTATACCGCTCTATAATAGTGTCCGATCGCTTTTACGTATTCCCCTCTATAATAGTGTCCGATCGCTTTTACGTATTCCGCTCTATAATAGTGTGTCCGATCGCTTTTACGTATTCCGCTCTATAATAGTGTGTCCGATCGCTTTTACGTATTCCACTCTATAATAGTGTGTCCGATCTCTTTTACATATACCGTTCTATAATAGTGTGTCCGATCGCTTTTACATATACCGCTCTATAATAGTGTGTCCGATCGCTTTTACGTATACCGTTCTATCATAGTGTGTCCGATCGCTTTTACGTATTCCGCTCTATAATAGTGTGTCCGATCGCTTTTACGTATTCCGCTCTATAATAGTGTGTCCGATCGCTTTTACGTATACCGTTCTATAATAGTGTGTCCGATCGCTTTTACGTATACCGCTCTATAATAGTGTCCGATCGCTTTTACGTATTCCGCTCTATAATAGTGTGTCCGATCGCTTTTACGTATACCGCTCTATAATAGTGTTTCTGATCTCTTTTACGTATACCGCTCTATAATAGTGTGTCCGATCGCTTTTACGTATTCCGCTCTATAATAGTGTGTCCGATCGCTTTTACGTATTCCGCTCAATAATAGTGTGTGTTAGTATTACTTGCCAATCATTATCCGAAAATTGTACCGCTGCTTATAAATTTCAGTGAATTTGTTTAATTAATTATTATCCTTTACTTATATAAACTTATTGGTACCTGTATTTTTATAGATTTGATGTCCTTCTTCATGGATGAATTAAATAAATAAATAAATAAAAAGTTATGTGTAAAATTTCCCTTTACAACTTGTGCTGATCCGAGTTGTCTGTAGCACGGACGAACGCAAAGAGTGAATGTAAATCCACAAACATAGTTTAACACTGTTTAATTATGATTGCTGACATATTAAGACTTAGATCTAGGCACCATTTTGCCGGTAGTCAAAAATTGATCCCATAATCCAAGAAATATCATCTGCTTCCTGCCTGGATAATATTAAATTAAATTACTACAAAAATATTTGTTTTGTCCGGTGTCCCGTTTTTAGTAGAGGGTCACCCCAGCTTTCCCCATGCCCATACCCCCTATTCCTTTCATATCCCATACCACCGATTGTTTTAAGAATTAAATTCACAATAAAACCCATAATATCTGTATTACAGCAAACGTTGCTGCTTCTCTTCCAGTAGGCTTCCAGTTTTTCTCTAGCACCGCGTGGTGCCACGATTTCACCTTCGCAACCCCTTTAGGGGGGGGGGGGGGGGATGACCATTGGATATAGACAAATAAATAATTTGATACTATTGAATAAATTACCAATATTTAATTGCCTTTGTGTACACACATAATTATGTATTATGTAATTATGTGTTAGTTATGGTCAATTCCATGGTGTTGGACGTTGGGGCAAACCCAAATTTTAGGTTGTTTTTTACTATTTTGTAGGAAGTTGTTAATTCAAGGTCAATCAGAGTAATGCTTATGCTACCCCAAATTCGAAGATCTATATGAGAACACATAATGAGTCCATTGAAAACTACTAGAGTTCTAGAAATTCGAATTTAAAAAGTGGGTGTCGGACGTTTGAGTTTTGGGACAGTAATTTTTGACTAAAAATTAAAACATTCGTGTAACAGTGCCGATGAGAGCTTTTGCAAATATTGTCTAACCACAGTGATCAGCAACTATTTGGCTACCTATTATTAATCCAACCTATGTAATATCCTAAATCTAACATACAGTTGTTGTAGTTTGATTGGAATTGAAATGGTGTCGGACATTTGGTGTCGGACGTTTTGATTTGCCCACTAATCCAGGTTCTTTTATTTGTACTTTGTTGGTAATGAATGCGAGGGTTAATATTCGCTTTGTCTTAAACAACATCTCTGCTTTACGGGGGTAGAAAAATAAAATAATTTCGTTCACAACTTTTCAAACTATGGCATTTTTATCGAACTGTACATTTTTTTATCACTTATTTCTCGAAAACTTTTTATGTGGTGCTAAATGGTTAAATTATGGTTAAACACAATAATCTGCAACTATGTGTTTAACTAATATATATCAAACTTTTGTAATATCATCAATCTAACGCACAGTTTTTCAAGTTTGATTGTAAATTAAATGGTGTCGGACGTTTTGTGTCGGAATTATGGTGTCGGACGTTCCAATTATAACAGACTTATCCAGATTCTTATATTTGTACTAATGTGGATAAATCAATTGAAGTTTCAAAATTAAGAAGTGATAAAGTAGAAAGTTAGAAAGTAATAGTAGTAGATAGTACGTAGCACTAAGTAGTAGTTAGTAGAAGTTAGTAAGAAGTAAGAAGTTAGAGAGTTAGAAGTTAGTAAGAGTAAGTTAGAGAGTTAGAAGTTAGTAAGAGTAAGTTAGAGAGTTAGAAGTTAGTAAGAGTAAGAGGAGAGTTAGAAGTTAGTAAGAGTAAGAGGAGAGTTAGAAGTTAGAAGTATAGGGAGTATGGTATATGAACATACCACGGGAGTAAGAGGGTACATAGTACCGTTAGATTTAGAAGAACAGGGAGTGTGGTATAGAGACACACCACGAGGGTAGTAGGAGGGTACACGGTACCGTAGAGTTAGAGGTATAGGGAGTATGGTATATAAACATACCACGGGAGTAGGAGGGTACATAGTACCGTTAGAGTTAGTAGAGTTAGTAGAGTTAGTAGAGTCAGTAGAATTAGTGGAGTTAGTGGAGTTAGTGGAGTTAGTAGAGTTAGTATAGTTAGCAGTAATAGAGTAGAGAATATGGTATATGGATATAACATACCATAGTAGTAAGTAGTAAGTACATAGTAAGAAACAAGTAGAGAGGTAGGTACGATGATAGCACAGAATAGGGGGAAATATAGATAAAACAAAATTTAAAAAATAAAGTTAGGGGATATTGGCACAAAGAAGGAAGGGAGGTATAATATGCACCGTAGTCAAGTACAACCTTTTTTTCCAATTAGCTACTGGGACTGCGGACTAATTGACTAGAGAACGGCAGGACGAGACTTAGACGGATCCCACTAACATGATGCGCACATGTGTGGGACCCAATAAATGTATAGAGAATGAAAACGAGAATGGGGAATCGGGGGGAAGAATGGAGAGGACATTGAAGGCATGTTCAACCAAGTCCGTGTGACGGAAGAAGACAGCGATAGTCAGCGCTTCCTATGGTACAACGGCGACGAAGAACCATCTGAGATACCGATGTACAAAATGGTGGTGCAAAACATGGGGGCCAAGTCGTCCTCATTTACAACGACTACGGCTGTGAGAGATACGGTAGAGGGCAAGGAAGGAGAGTATAGTGCGAAGGCGATCGACATGATTCGACGCGGTTTCTATGTAGACGATGGGATGGGATTTGGAAACACGGTTGAAGAAATACTGGAGATAGGGTGCGAGGTTCGCGACATCCTAAAAGAATCCGGGTTCAACCTCACTAAGTTCCAGTCCAGCTCAGAGGAATTCATGAAAGCCATAGAAGACAAGCGACCAGAGTCGACCATGGAAAACCCCACAACAGCAAAGGGACAGGATATGGCGAACAAGAGAGTGGAGTCTCAGCAAAAGGCGTTAGGGATTGTGTGGAACTGGGAGACGGACAAGTTGGAGTATCAACTGAGCCAAGAGGGCGCAAAGATCCACACCAAGAGGGGCTATGTATCATACATAGCAAGAATATACGATCCCCTAGGCCTAGCATCACCATTGTTAGTCACGGGGAAGCAGATACTAAAGAAAGTATACAAGTTAAAGGACGAGTGGGATACGGAGGTCCCGGAAGAAATAAGTAGACAGTGGAGCAAGTGGATGGGGAGTCTAGAGGAGATGGGGACGTACAGCATGCCACGCGTGTATTTCCCGGACGGAGACATGACGGACCTGGATCTACACATGTGTACCTGTGCGTCCTTGGAAGCATATGGAGCGGAACTTTATTTGGTACAGTAAAAGGGGGCTCATAAGCCCAGGCTTGCATGTAGTAAAGCAAAGTCGACGCTACCAGATTCAGCATCAGTGCCGAAACTCGAGCTGACAGCTGCGAGGTTAGGAGTAAGGGCCACAGCTTACTTGATAGACACTATATGCTACATAGTGGATACACACTATTGGACGGACTCCATGGTAGTGTTAGGGTGGCTACATAACAAGAAGACGAGATACCCTATATTCGTCGCAAACAGGATAGACGAGATAAGGGCAATGACTGACCTTGAAAGGTGACATTACTGCCCTACCGATGACAATCCAACGGATCTTTATCGACGGGCTTGGTACGCCACACTTTCATGAAGAAGGAAGAGTTGTGGCAACACAGGCCACACTTCCTTAACAATAGATCAGCCTGGCCACCATTGAGGAAGGGGGACCCTTGCTCAGAGGGAGTTGTAACAGAAGAGGAAGGGGAAGATTCAGAAGGGGAAATGATATACAGCCAGTTGGTGAGGGAGATCAAGGAAGTGCCACCGAAATCAGAAGAACCATGCGATAATCCGACGGATAGGTTACTCAGTTACAGCTCCAGATGGTACAAGACTAAGAAGTTGGTAGCGTATTGGAGGGCCTACGGGGATTTCCTTAGGGGAGTTGGCAAGGATGCCAAAAGGAAACCAACCATCGATCTGGAAGCAGCAGCTATAACCGTAATACGATACGAGCAGAGAAAGAACTACGCCTACGAAGTGGACAGAATTAGCAAGCAACAAAACCTTCGTCGAGACAGCGAACTCAACACGCTGTCCCCGCAGTTGAACGATGCTGGGATTCTGGTGATGAATTCCAGAGTGGTGAACAACAGCAGCTTGGTTATCCCACCAAAACCCATAATAATCCCTAACAAATCACCAATTTGGGACTCGCATAAATCGATACTACACAGAGGCACGAATCAGACACTCACGGAAATACGAAGGACGTTCTGGATCACCCAACTAAGGAAGAAGGTGAAGGTGGTAGTGGGGCAGTGCCAGACCTGCCGACGGATGAGAAAGGAGAGGGCCGTACAGGAGATGGCGCCATTACCGGCCAACAGAGTGAGACAACACGACCCGCCATTCACGCACTGCGGCATGGACATGTTCGAGCCGATTAAGATAAAGGTGATGCGGCACACGGAGAAACGCTACGGTATTATCTTTGTCTGCAACAACACAAGAGCGGTAGGAATAGAACTACGGCATCGTCATTTATTAAAGACAAAAGTGGCAACATTATTATCGTCGACCAAGCTGATAACCATTATGCTATACAGCGCATTCTTGATGACTCTGCCTTTTTATTGCAAATTGGAGAGGGATCCGTCATCACGATTTCGTGCTGAGCTCCGAAAAGTTATCGCAAAACTCGATCTCGGCTCTAATAATGACATTAAAGTCCACCTATTCCCCCCAACATTTGACATTGGCTATCCTTTTATCACACTAAAGGACCACAAACCACGTGAACAATGGCTTCCTTCACTCAATGGTAGCCTAATACCAAAAGCCCGTCCTATAATATCGAATACCAATACATTTTTCACACCTTTAGGTAAACTACTTAACCGTTATTTACAACCACTCGTACAACAGTCAGCGAACTACATTGAGAGCTCCATGCACTTTGCTAGGGCTCACCCAACACGAACTGGCTCGACGGGTGTAACATTCATTGCTCTGGATGAGGTGGACATGTTCACCTCGATACCTCATGACTTGGGGATCCAAGCTACACTCCAATGCCTCAAGGAAGATCCAACACTGCCTGTGCGTTCCCCATTCACCATACAGCACTTTGAGATCATAATTCGATACCTACTAACTCACAATTACTTCCGCTATCGAAATTCTTATTACGTTCAAAAGATAGGGTCTGCGATGGGGAGTAACTATGGCGTTTCCTATTCGATCCTTAGTATAGCGCGAATACACAGTCACGTTCTTGGCGTTACCCTCATTAGTTGTGTGTTCTTTACCTTCTTTGTAGACGACCATTACTTGCTCTGCGACCGCATTGTAGATCAGGACCAACTATCTACCCTACTAGACTGTTACAACCGCGCATCCCTAGAATTATACAACGACCCGGCCATCCCGAAATCAGAAGAACCATGCGATAATCCGACGGATAGGTTACTCAGTTACAGCTCCAGATGGTACAAGACTAAGATGTTGGTAGCGTATTGGAGGGCCTACGGGGATTTCCTTAGGGGAGTTGGCAAGGATGCCAAAAGGAAACCAACCATCGATCTGGAAGCAGCGGCTATAACCGTAATATGATACGAGCTGAGAAAGAACTACGCCGACGAAGTGGACAGAATTTGCAAGCAACAACACCTTCGTCGAGACAGCGAACTCAACACGCTGTCCCCGCAGTTGAACGACGCTGGGATTCTGGTGATGAATTCCAGAGTGGTGAACAACAGCAGCTTGGTTATCCCACCAAAACCCATAATAATCCCTAACAAATCACCAATTTGGGACTCGCATAAATCGATACTACACAGAGGCACGAATCAGACACTCACGGAAATACGAAGGACGTTCTGGATCACCCAACTAAGGAAGAAGGTGAAGGCTGTAGTGGGGCAGTGCCAGACCTGCCGACGGATGAGAAAGGAGAGGGCCGTACAGGAGATGGCGCCATTACCGGCCAACAGAGTGAGACAACACGACCCGCCATTCACGCACTGCGGCATGGACATGTTCGAGCCGATTAAGATATAGGTGATGCGGCACACGGAGAAACGCTACGGTATTATCTTTGTCTGCAACAACACAAGAGTGGTAGGAATAGAACTTGCACCTCACGCTACGGCATCGGCATTTATTAATGCCTTAGAAAGGTTTGTAAGCTGCAAAGGGGGAACGCTCAGGGTAATATATTCGGATAACGGGACCAACTTCGTTGGAGCGGAGAACAAGTTGGCCGAGGCCTTCGACATCCTAGAGGGAGACGATGTCAAGGCGGCTATGAGAAAACAGCAAGTAATGTAGGAAAGGAGAACGCCGTACGCGCCACATACATTAGGGTGTGTAGAGAGACTTGTGGGAAGTTCCGAGCGTTTAATGACCAAGCTGATGAACAACCATATGGTCACAGAGGACATGTTAAGAACAGTGCTAGCCAAGTGCGAGGGAATCATTAATAGCAGATGGCTATATCCAGAGAATGACAACCCGGAATCACTGGATGTGTTAACACCAGGACACTTTCTAATGGAGAGGCCGGCGACGATCGACATGCGGGGTATAGACCCAGATGACATACATTCCCGTCAAAGCTGGAAAGTCACCAAGGCAATAAGTGCGGAGTATTGGAGGAGATGGGTCCAAGAATATCTTCCGACGTTGCATAGGAGAAGTAAGTAGAGAAACACCAATAGGGAGTTGAAGAAGGGTGACTTGGTAATCGTCACTGACGACACAATTATCAATAACCAATGGAGACTAGCGAGAGTGGTAGATACTTATTCCGACAAGGACGGAAGAGTCCGGTCGGTGGAAGTGAGAATAGGAGGCAAGATAGGGGCCAAAGATAGGAAGACCTACATGAGGGCCATGGGAAAGTGCTGCCTATTGGAAGGGGCACCTTAGAGTTTAGCTGTCCAATATGTTTGACTGAGGGGGGTGGGAATGAGGGTGAGACACCCTTCCCACACAAAATATAAAAAAATAATAAGCAAATAATAAAATAAGAAGTGAGATAGTAGAAAGTTAGAAAGTAATAGTAGTAGATAGTTAGATAGTACGTAAGTAGTTAGAAGTTAGGGAGTGTGGTATATAGACATACCACGAGAGTAGTAGTAGGATACATAGTACCGGAGTAGCAGGGTACATAGTACCGTAAGAGGAAGTACCGTGTTCAACCCCTTATCGGAAACGAACGCGGCGATGTCGTTGGAAGCAGCGCACTCGCACCACGAGGCACGCAAACGCCTCAAGTACAAAGACTGGATTCGCGAGGTAGAACTGGCGACATTTGTGCCCCTCATCATTTCTGCATTAGGTGGGATGGCTACGGCAATGCGCCAGTTTGTGAAACGGCTGGCATACAAGCTGTCGGACCGCCGTGAAATCCGGTACTCCGACTGCGTTTCCTGGATCTGGAGACAAATTAGTTTTGCGCTTCTGCGGTCCAGTCTGATGTGTCTTCGCGGGGCGCATTCCGCATCCAAGCGGCCAGTTCACCACGCGATATTGGACACCTCCATACGGCTGGCGAACGCGGACACGGACTGCGGGGTTGCTGGGTAGTTCAGTTACCACTGACAGACTGCTGCTATGGACAGGATTAACAAATAATATTAAAAATAGTTTGAATTTCCCCCGTAAATGATAAATGTATTGTGTAGTATATAATTGTTGGCATTTTGCTTTATTAAATTGACATACTGTAAGTAAAAAAAAAAACCGTAAGAGGAAGTAGTTAGAAGTTAGGGAGTGTGGTATATAGACATACCATGAGAATAGTAGCAGGGTACATAGTACCGTAAGAGTTAGAAGTTAGTAAGAGTAAGAGGAGAGTTAGAAGTTAGTAAGAGTAAGTGGAGAGTTAGAAGTTAGTAAGAGTAAGTGGAGAGTTAGAAATTAGTAAGAGTAAGAGGAGAGTTAGAAGTTAGAGAATAGGGAGTGTGGTATATAGACATACCATGAGAGTAGTAGTAGGGTACATAGTACCGTGAGAGTTAGAAGTTGTGGGCACCGAGAGCACCACGTAGTAAGAGAGTAGAGGGTGTGGTATATAGGTATAGCATAGTAGCAGTAGGGTACATAGTACCATAAGAGTTAGAAGTTGTGGGCACTGAGGGCGCCACGTAAGTAAGTAGGAAGGTAGATACAATAATAGCACAGGCAGGGGGGAACAAAAAAAAATAAAATAAAATAAATAAAATAAAGTTAGGGGAATATCGGCACGAAGGAAAGAACCAGGAAGGAGGAAGGCCATTACTGAACGAAACTTGTAACATCTTGTTTAACGGCACTCACTTAAATTGAGCCTTTGTAAGGCCCCACCCATTGGGTGAGCGCGGGAAAGTTCGTGATGGCGGAGAGGTTAGTAAGGAAGAGAAAGGCGGAGAGAGCATGAAACGGATGGGACCGAGAGTGACGGGTCATGTCACCTCCGAGAGAGGGGGGTTAAGATGCGTCACATAGACGAGCGTATAATATAACATATATAATATATAATTATGATAATGAATTATTATGTATAACTCTTATGTATATTATATAACATATACCGTAGTCAAGTACAACCTTTTTCCAATTAGCTACTGGGACTGGGGACTAATTGACTAGAACGGCAGGACGAGAGTTAGACGGATCCCACAAACATGATGCGCACATATGTGGGACCCAATAAGTGTATGGAGAATGAAAACGAGAATGGGGAATCGGGGGAAGTATGGAGAGGAGGTGTTGACACGTGAGGGAGTGAAAGGAGTGCAATTCAAGTATGGGGAGCGACCAGTGAGAGAGAAAGAGTCCCAAGGGACTGGAGAGAGAATAAGGGACGACGGGGTCCGTGAGAGAGAAAGTAAGGGACAAAGAAGTCCAAAAGTAAGATTAGGGTGAGGTTGTAGAAAATTGTGTGGAGAGAGAGCACAATTGTCTCAAACAGAGACGCCAGATACCTTGGTGCAACATTGCTCGCGATTGCACCAAGGAGGGGTAGTAATAACGTACCCAGGGGGGGGGGGGCGGTCTGGAAAGCCGACCCCGAGAAAAGAACTCCACCCCACACCCGATATTAGATTGGGTTTCAGCGGAATTGAAGCGCACTTAAGGTTGATGCTATCTTCTCACTGGGAAGATAGAATGGGGGGGAGTGTAAGCGGATTCAATTCCGATACATTATCCACCCAAAATGGGACCTGTGGCATTTTTCCAATATAGTTGGGGATACGAGATTACCAATATTAATCTCGCCTCATAAGGCGACACAAGCCCTAAAGCCACAGAGAGAGGTGAGAGGTCAAACCACCTCGGAGGGAGAACAGCTAGTAGAGGCTAACAGCGGGGGGAAACACTCACAGGGAGTGCCAAAGTGACAATTAGTATATTCGCCAATAGCAGGGAGGGAAGCACGTGATTAGAGATAGGAAAGCATCCACTGGGTACAGAGGGCCAAGTACAGTAAGAGGTGAAACCAATATCTGTGTATATCAATCATATATTATTCTGCATTACTGATTTACCGGTCAGTTCATTAGTTACACAGTTGCAGACCGGTCATAGTTTATGACCGTCACCGCCACTAACATCACCAATTAATCTGTGTATTTTTTTCTGCTGTTACTGATTTATCGTGATATCCATTACAAACTGATTGTGCTATTATCGTTCGGAGTATTAATATTGAGAAACAGAAACTCTATTATTTTCCCCGACGGCCTTTGATTGGCCGTGTAAATAGAAAGAAAATTGTGTAAAAAAAGTGTCGGACGTTTGTGAAATTTAAAAGAGTTTATTTAACACCAAATTTTCTTTACATGTAAGTATGCACTACCACTTTGCAATAGCTTAATTGATGCAGTAATATATAACCTTGATATTGATACCGAAAACGTCAATTTATTCCGTGTACTTTAGAAATTATGACGGATCATAAGCTGACTTAATTTTGAAGAATTATCTCAAAAAAAGATAATTTCATTCATTTTACTAAATCTGTACAAACGGCCCTAGTGATGACTTTTAAATATAATATTCATAATCTATGATAAAAATGGCACCAGAAAGTGTATTCAGTGATAACAAATTATGCATTTTATTTTTTAACTTTTTTACCCGTTTCTTATGGAATTGACCGTATGTGTTATTATGTTAATATGTATTAATGATGGTACCGTTATCCCAGAAACAACACCCTCCGCCTGTTCTGCTTGTCTAATTTAAAATTGTATCATAAGAATAGGGAGAATCTTTTAGGCTCATTAAGCCAAGGAATGCCTGTTCACCACCACGTATGATCTTCCACAGTAAATCCTTCCACTCTGTTTATATTTTATACACCTCTGGTTATAATATGTGTGGGATCAGCAATCAGTTGATGTGCCGGCAAGACATTTTATTTCGAAAATCAAATTGCGACAACAATTGTGGTGGAGTGATATTGGTAATAGCTCGAATGGTAACCTTTATTTTGTTTCACATTTTGGTGCAATACCGTACCTTGATACATTACGTAATCACATAATAACTGCGCAAACGCATCTCACAGATTTGGTGTTCATCTCATCAGTTAGAAATTGAGCGTGGTCGTTGGTACAATGTAGAACGCTCTAACCGATTTTGTCAAATGTGCAATAACAATAGTATAGAAGATGAGTTTCATTTCCTTTTAGATTTCCATTTCCGTTGAGAGTAAAATATCTTGGAAATTACTTCTCAAGGTACCACACCAAATTAAAATTATCCGAATTATATGCATGTTTATATAAAGACACTGCTAAAAAAAATGGTGAATCTAGGCTTATATAATATAATTGATGCATTGTTGAGAAGAAACACTTTATTAATTAATTAAGTGCTCGTTATAAATTCCAATTTCTAAATAATCGATATTATTATTATTATTATTATGGTTGAACGGTTTATTGTCTATATTTGAGCTCTGCCAGTGCCCTTCTGTTATATTATAATTCGGTTATTGCATTTAATAATGTATGAATTCATGTCTAATTTAAGTACTGTATACTGGAGTTGTGCAATTTTAAGTAGACCCTTAATTGGGTACAGTTAATTGATTCAATAAATGAAACATGAAAAAATCAAGTTGAACAGGAATGCCTGTTCACCATCATGGTTGATCTTCCACAGTAAACCCTTCCACTCTGTTTCCTAAAGGAATGCCTGTTCACCATCATGGGTGATCTTCCACAGCGATCCCTTCCTCTCTGTTTCTTAAAGGAATGCCTGTTCACCAACAGGTATGATTTTCCACAGTAAACCCTTCCACTCGGTTTCTTAAAGGAATGCATGTTCACCAACAGGTATGATTTTCCACAGTAATCCCTTCCACTCTGTTTCTTAAAGGAATGCCTGTTCACCAACAGGTATGATTTTCCACAGTAAACCCTTCCACTCGGTTTCCTAAGGAATTCCTTTTCACCACCATGGGTGATCTTCCACAGTAAATCCTTCCACTCTGTTACCTAAAGGAATGCCTGTTCACCACCATGGGTGATTTTCCACAGTAATCCCTTCCACTCTGTTTCCTAAAGGAATGCCTGTTCACCACCATGGGTGATCTTCCACAGCGATCCCTTCCACTCTGTTTCTTAAAGGAATGCCTGTTCACCAACAGGTATGATTTTCCACAGTAATCCCTTCCACTCTGTTTCTTAAAGGAATGCCTGTTCACCAACAGGTATGATTTTCCACAGTAAACCCTTCCACTCGGTTTCCTAAGGAATTCCTTTTCACCACCATGGGTGATCTTCCACAGTAAATCCTTCCACTCTGTTACCTAAAGGAATGCCTGTTCACCACCATGGGTGATCTTCCACAGTAATCCCTTCCACTCTGTTTCCTAAAGGAATGCCTGTTCACCATCATGGGTGATCTTCCACAGCGATCCCTTCCACTCTGTTTCTTAAAGGAATGCATGTTCACCAACAGGTATGATTTTCCACAGTAATCCCTTCCACTCTGTTTCTTAAAGGAATGCCTGTTCACCAACAGGTATGATTTTCCACAGTAAACCCTTCCACTCGGTTTCCTAAGGAATTCCTTTTCACCACCATGGGTGATCTTCCACAGTAAATCCTTCCACTCTGTTACCTAAAGGAATGCCTGTTCACCACCATGGGTGATCTTCCACAGTAAATCCTTCCACTCGGTTTCCTAAAGGATTTCCTGTTCACCACCATGGGTGATTTTCAACAGTAAACCCTTCTGCTTCTCAAGTCAACGTGGCTTCCTCGTTATTTTCGACCAGTCAAAGAAAGGATGGAAGCCCGGGCTGTTCTATAAGGTTGTACAGCATTTGAAGAACTGTGCCAAAATATTACTGCTTCGTTTAGGGATCGAATCAAGGCCTCCTGATTTAACTACTACTACTACTACTAGGATCGGCATGCTGCATTGCAGCTGCATTTTTAAGAATGCTGTGCCGGTCAGGTATTCTAGGTCATTGATCAAGAAAACTTGCCACATCCATGCAGCATAAAGGAGGTGCCACCTGTAGCTGCATAGACCCTCTTACTAGGGCAAATCTGGTCCTGTAACTAGGACCCCCTTAGTTCTGGGATAAGGACGCCCTTGGTCCTGGATTAAGGACCCATATACTTCGCTGCAGGGGTATATGGCCTGGCCAGGCAGATGGTGATCTACCAATGGCTGGTCAGGAGTAGAGTGTTCTCATGTCCACTCTGAGTGCACTTCACTGCGACCTGCACCTGGCAGCAGGGGTACAGGGCATGACCCAGCAGATGAGCTGCACAGCCAATGGTGGGTCATGTGCGCCAGAGTAGATATGGGTGATGGGCCTCATATCTGACTCCACTGCGACACCCACCCTGTGGAATGGCAAACCAGGGTGTGGTATTTGCCCCGAGAGCTGACTTTTTTTTCCTGATTTAAAGCCAAGCCCAGTCACCAGTAAAATAACCAAGCTGCTGCTACGATGATATTTTAGACAAATATTGCGTATACCAATTAATGTCATACCAAAATTGAGGACAATTACACCAAAAAATTATATTACATCTATGTATTTAAATAATGTTACCCCAAAAAAAATATTCAACACCAAAAACAATAAAGCCACCCCAAAAACAATTATTCAAAACCAAAATAAATAAATGCTCCCCAAAACTAATTATTCACACCAAAATAAATAACAAATCCTTCAAAATAAATACAAATTTTCCCAAAACAATACAAATTTTCCCAAAATAAATACATATTCCAACAAAACGTCACCTTCAAGGCAGAACCCCCTAAGTCGATTTTTGTAGTTCTGAGATAATCGATAAAAACTGTTTATTTTTTAGAGAGATGCCTCAGTTTACTTGTTATTGTGTTTTTTGATAACTAAATATATATAGAATTCATATAATTAAACTTTCAATATGATTTAGAATTACCTTTGAAATATATTGCGGTTTTTTTGTAAAAATTCTGACTTATGGTGTTTTGCCAAAACAAAGGGGAACACCGTTTTCTGGTATTATCCCGTAACTATACGATAGTTGCGGGGTATTTATTGCCTAGAAAACAAGGTATCCTCAATTTGGCAAAACACCATAAGTACGAATTTTTACAAAAAACACGCAAAATATATCAAATAATAGCCAAGGCGTATCGTACGTCCTTAATAATTTAGTGCGTAGTGCGCACGTAATACATGTGCGCATTTGTTATTAGCTAATAAGTGCTATCTAACATGTTAACTAGCACATGATCAGGTGTTAGTATTACCTGTAAACGCAATAATAACAAATAATCACATACAATATAGCTTAACACACTTGCGCACATGTTGGAAATTTTTGAATTCAAAATCAAAGGGCTCCATAAGTTTTTGATATTTTGGTATAAATTGCTTCTAAAATAAGTACGGGACTGTAGTTAGAATCATGTATCAATACAAATTGAACAAAATGTAGCCAAATGCAGAACTATAAGAACAAAATTTAGATTCAAGAAAGCGGAACTCTAAGTACAAAATATAGCCATGTGTGGTACTCTACAGTAAGAACAAAGTCTAGCTACAGGGTTACAGCTACGTTAAAGTAAAGTTCACTTACAGTACGTCATGACGAATAATTAAAGACCTGTTTTTTCTACAGTACGTGGCAACATTTTGAGCAACTCTATCAGCAACTTAGTAAGCATTTCAGGTTGCCGATCAAGTTGCTCTATGTAAACGCGAACTTTGTTGCTGTTAAAGATGCCTCATATAACGGAGACTAAAAGTTAATGTTGCTCAAATTAAGTTGCTAGTTGCTGACCAAATTGTCCAAAACGTCCGGCAACCTAGAGTAACTTATAGCAACTTGGACAAAAACATTAAATGAGGGATAGATATTTATCAGCGCCACAAACATTAAATGAGGGATAGATATTTATCAGCGCCACAAACATTAGTGTGGGACAAACATTAATCAGGGTGACAAACATTAATGTGGGACATAAACATTGATGTAGGACACAAACAATAATGTGGGACATAAACATTGATATAGGACACAAACATTAATGTGGAACACAAACATTAATGAGGGACACAAACATTAATGAGGGACACAAATATTAATGAGGGACACAAACATTAATGAGCGACACAAACATTAATGAGGGACACAAACAATAAACGAGGGACAGATATCAATCAAGGGCACAAACATTAATGAGGGACACAAACATTAATGAGGGACACTAACATTAATGAGGTACACAAATATTAATGAGGGACACAAACATTAATGAGCGACACAAACATTAATGAGGGACACAAACAATAAACGAGGGACAGATATCAATCAAGGGCACAAACATTAATGAGGGACACAAACATTAATGAGGGACACAAACATTAATGACGGACGCAAACATTAATGAGGTTCACAAACATTAATGAGGGACACAAACATTAATGAGGTTCACAAACATTAATGAGGGACACAAACATTAATGAGATACACAAACATTAATGAGGGACACAAACATTAATGAGGGACACAAACATTAATGAGGGACACAAACATTAATGAGGTTCACAAACATTAATGAGGGAAACAAACATTAATGAGGTTCACAAACATTAATGAGGGACACAAACATTAATGAGGTTCACAAACATTAATGAGGGAACACAAACATTAATGAGGTACACAAACATTAATGAGGGACACAAACATTAATGAGGTACACAAACATTACTGAGGGACACAAACATTAATGAGGTACACAAACATTAATGAGGGACACAAACATTAATGAGGGACACAAACAATAAACGAGGGACAGATATCAATCAAGGGCACAAACATTAATCATGGGCACTATCGCCCTTCGCACTTAGTATGATTCATGTTACCACTCCATACACATACAATATATTACAGTATTACAATTCTCATTACTCTCAAGCAATAAAATAACAACAATAAATAATAACATATTAATCTGACCAAACCAATAAACTACGTTATTGCCAATTGAAGGAAAGGATCAGGCTGCAGAGATGGTTTTTCTAACCAAAACAATAAACGATGTTGTTACTAAAAAGGGAAGGAGTAGGAGTAAAAAATGAACATGAGGGGGAGACAGGAATGGGGGAGGGGGGGGGGGGAGGGGGTAACATGAATGGTGGTGGTAGTAGGTAAATTGAAAATATGGGGGTATACCAGCCGGGGGGGGGGGGGGGGGGGTAGCAGAAAACAGGCAGCTGAACAACGTAACCGAACATTGCTTTCAATTAATTTCCATCTAATTAGAAAGATGGAATGTATACAAAACGGCGGTACTTTGATCGATGCTCACGTTCCCATGGTAGTATTTTTTCCAGTTAATCACTTAATATCTAATCGTCTAATGGCAAACATCTCCATCGCTCATATTAATATCCATTGGCAACTATGGACCCCTGCCCTATTAATGTTTTGTGTCCCTCATTAATGTTTGTGTCCTGGCCGCAATACAAACCAGTATATAAATGATAAATTACGGGGTTTTGCCAGGCTATTGTTTCTGATTTAAGGGGTTTTACAGGTTGTTATTTCTGATTTAAGGGGTTTTGCCAGGTGGACTGAATTTCATATACTTGAATTTACGGTGTTTTGCAAGCCAATTATTGACTTGGGGGGTTCTGCCTCGAAGTGGGCATAAGTTACGGGGAACTGTCTTTGGCTTATAACTCAAAAATGGCTGGTAGAAAAGCTTCGGGGTTCTGCCAGACGAAAAAGCCGATATCGAATTACCCAAAAAGTCAAAAACATGAAAATCGAAAAAAATCGACTTAGGGGGTTCTGCCTTGAAGGTGACGAAAATAAATACATATTTTCCCGAAAATAAATACATATATTCCCCCAAAATAAATGCTTATTCCCCCAAAATAATCAATTATTCTACCAGCCCGTTCTGTACAAAACAAAGAGGTAAAGTCGCATTAGGTCCCAAAGAGCGTTTAGAGGAGCAGGTTAATAAAGGAGCAGTTTACATACAGAGGCGTGTTGGGGGGAACCAAAACAATAAACGAAAATTAACACATGTTACAAGATTACTGTACGTATGCAGTTCTTTATAATTGGGTCTTTGGTTTTTATTTTGTACTCACCCGAGGATCGTCGGTATAATATGATTACACATGTTGTTTGATTTATGAAAATACAGTAAATAAGGAATGAATTTGTATAAATAAATTTTCCATAAAATATTCGGTGCTGGAAGAATTGTTTTTGGTTGACAAGTAATTATTTTAGGGAGATTGAATATATAATTGCTTTTGGGGGATGAATAATCGTTTTTGGGGAATGAATAATTGTTATTGGGGAATGAATAATTGTTTTTGGGGAATGAATAATTGTTTTTGGGGGATGAAGAATTGTGTTTGGGGGAATTAATAATTGTTTTGGGGGAATGAATAATTGTTTTAGGGGTATGAATAATGTTTATTTTTTTTTTTTTGGGGGGGGGGGGGGGGGTGGTATTTGTTTTTGGGCATGAATAATTGTTTGTTTTTTTTGGGGGGGGGGGGGGGGGGGTGGGGGGCGGTAATTGTTTTTGGGTATGAATAATTGTTTTGAGGGAATGAATAATTGTTTTTGGGGGATAAAGAATTGTATTTGGGGGAATCAATAATTAATTTTGGGGGATAAATAATTGTTTTAGGGGTATGAATAATTTTTTTTGGGGGGGGGGGGGGGGGAATAATTGTTTTTGGGGATGAATAATTGTTGTTTTACAATTGCAGTTTACAATACATTGTTTTACTGCAAACGAAGTATGTTGTATTAAGTATAGTAATTAAAACAAAGTGCTTCATTATGATTCCCCTTAATATTCATGTCGGGTTTACTGCATTATCTCCAATATTGTTATCTAACAAAATCAAATATCAGCTGGCAGAAATGTAAACAGTGATTTCCCGTACAAAGTTTTTTTTA
>JAUCBJ010008211.1:0-17600 GCA_032718475.1 Nemertoderma westbladi
TGCAATATATTAGTGTTTATTACGTATTTAATTACTTACAATATATTTAGTGCGACGGCAAGAAATAATTATTTTTCTCTTTCCTTACTGTCCGTATTATATTATAAATGCGAGACTATAGTAAGATGACATGTCAGTACTTCTTAAAGTACGGTAAAGCCACTACTATATTTAAGTATTATTGGTAGGCAGAGTATTAGGAATGCAAAGTTCAGATCCTCGTGTCTCGGCTAAACCAAGCTCTGGGTAGACCTTGGAAACGACTTGCCTCTTCACACTGACATTGCTTCGTGCGATATTGCTCTTCTACCTTATAACAAATAATACATATAGTAGCGTGATGTCCCTCTAACAGTAGCGTCAATCGCAAATAAATCTGTTAAACTTTTGACCATCTGTAATTCTAGTCGATTAAGATATCGTGGCACCTACCGATACTCTTAAAAGACAAATTTCATAGAATTGAGGATCTTATGTCCCCAGACTTGCTCTGGAATAAAATTTATGTCAATTTAACATCAAATAATAAAATTCACGGGAATAAATTAAATTCATATTTAAATGAATTTCATAAATTGTCATTTTGTGCAATTTATAACATTCCCAAAATTCCAGTAATTAATAGATCATGGGAGCGGAGATTCATATTGAGTGTATTAGAGTGTGAGAATCTCCAGCATATAGTCAATAGCCGATAAAATTTATAAAATCATGCATAAAGAGG
The DNA here is from genome assembly GCA_032718475.1 of Nemertoderma westbladi. Lineage (NCBI taxonomy): Eukaryota > Metazoa > Xenacoelomorpha > Nemertodermatida > Nemertodermatidae > Nemertoderma > Nemertoderma westbladi. The sequence continues at coordinate 725 of JAUCBJ010008211.1, forward strand.
ATATTGACAATTAAAGAATTACTATTAAATAACATCCCAGATCTGTATACATGAGGATTGCCCTAATTCTACCGCTAGTTTTCCATAATGTCACCATGGCAACACCCACGCTAGAATTAGAAGCAAGTTAAAAGAACAATAAAAGGCTTGCCCCATTGCGTAGCATAAGAGTATACATAGCGCACTATTAGTATCCAAGGATACATAGTAAATACGTGACATTCTGGAAGACACTGACTAACAGACAAATGGTATGCATGTGTGCAGTAAGTAATGATTGTATGGAATTTGTGCGTTTATAGGTGAATGTTACTACTAAAGTGTGTTTACAGTAGCTAATCGCAATTGTAAAATAGCCCTAACTCTACCGAGATAACCTCAAGTGGATTCAAGCCTTTGGGACGGACAGTGGTGGGACTTGTGCCGGTTATCGTTGTCGTGCTGTGCTACATGTTGGCGTAAACACTGCGACAGCGGTACATCGGCGCTGAGAAACCCACTGTCCGGGGGCAAAAGGCCTAGTAGGAAGCGACGCCCGCTTACCTAAAATATTAACGTATATTGATATTAACAAACTCAGATAGCAAATATGACGGAATTAATAGAAGATGACCTTGGTATTAGAGAGCGATATACTCTACCTTTACAAGCGTTTGTGGATAGCTTGATACGCGGTGAAGCTGATCCGACTATTACGGAGGACGATGGGCGCTATATCGAACCGCCGATGTCCCAGGAACAACTTACGCGCGAAGCGGACTATAGAAAATTCACCGCTCGCTATACGAATCGTAATGGTACGTATATGGACTTCTTAACTACCGGCCATCCTACCGATTTACATGATACCGATGATGTAGACACCGAAAGGGAAATGGTTTTATTCCAATATCATACTCAGCGGAATCGTAATGATAAACCGAGAATAGAACACGAGAACTCTATTCGCAACCTACTCGACAGAGAAAACGTTGAAGAACCCGATAAGCGTATCAACTTCAACGACTACGTGGAATTTTTGCGGGAAACCTATCTCAATATTGCCAGTCAACAGAACTTAGAGACTCGATATCCTCAAGGTATCCATCACGATCCCATGGTAGAACTCAAACGACTCTATTTCACCATGATGTATCTTACCGCAGATCGTCCACTGCCTGTTGTCCCGGACAGTTTTGAACAAATGGAAGAGTATTGCAAAACTGGAGAACGATCACCCGCGTTTCCTCTGCAGGACGTACGTCTTTGGTATTATTGTGACTCATGTCCTAGACCTAACCAGCAAACGGAAAGACATAAACATCCGCGGAGACGTTGTGCTAAACACAGTTTTACGCGTTATACTTACGGGAGTTTCGAGCGAAACCTGTTCGACGTATCCCCTGCGATCGCCCGTTTAAAACGATCGCTAAATAAACCCATGATCAGAGTTCCGGAATACTCGGTCAGACCTCCCCATTTCCCCGTGAGACCTCAAACTCTTGATCCTAACAGTATCACAGATCCTCCCGAATTATACTCACTGTTCAAGGATTTGGTGTTACCCGAGCAGCTAATCGGTGGTGCTCCGGCGGTAGGTTCGTTAGATATTCGACCATCCTATTTAACCGGACTGGGACGCGGACATCTAATCTCGCCTTTTAATCCTTACAACCGGCCAGGATTAACGCCGATACAGCCTGCCACGGAAGTCGAGGAGAGTGTCATTAGAAACGCTCTAGACGCCATCCGACAGAAAATCGGAAAGGGAACCCAGGATTTTCTAGAGAAACGTAAATTACAGCAGCAGGTCCAATCGGTAAAAGAGCTAGCCTTGCCGCAGTTTGATAGAGAAATCCAAAACCTCGAAGAGGACATCGAGCTTGGACGTACGTATTCTCTGCAGGCGTTTCTGGAAGAACGCTTGCAGAAACAAGCGGAGGAGAATCAACTGGAGGAGAGGCATACGGAAATGGATGAGAGGGAAGAAGCCGCTTTAGCCCAACCCGAAACTCAGATACTCATAACCGATCTCTACTCTAAAACCGTCCGTCATCCCTCGATGGTTCCGCATTTCGGAGATAAACTTTTCGCAAAGATACAACCCCAACCGGTTGATATCAGCATAAGATCGCAAAATCTTATCGCCGACGCTCCTATGTTACAGCGTCCGCCAATCGAGGCCGCTCGAGTTGACGGTATACTCGTTGAACCTCCGGACAATCGAGCGGATCTTGTCCGTCGTATGATACACGATGTCAACATACGCGCTAGACCTTTACAGAACTCTTTTTATGGAATTAAAGATCACCCTTATTACGTTAATCTGACTCAATATTATATGGTAAAACCAGAAGATCCTATGCATGATTTAAAGTTCCTACCACTAATAAATCCTCTGGACATTGTCGAACTCGAACAATTGCAAAAACATCTGGATCAATTAGTAAAGGCAAACTCATTTCGAAAACCATACAACGTTTCTCGAATACTGCGTATGATTATCGCCATGCCAATTATGTTTCTCGACAACGTTGTCGGCTGTGCGCATCGAGAGACCATATTACGTCTATGGACACCAACGATCTTTGTTCCTATTTCCACGAGCAACCGTCGATGGAAATCTATTGTGCATATTGTCGGCTTAATAATTTGCACATTTTTGCCGTCTGCCCCCAATTTATGACTCAATGCCATCGTTGTCAATTAAAAGGACACGCCAGCTTTGATTGTCCCTTTAACCATGATTTAGAGAGCGTAGATGAAATGATTGTACTACGTTATATCAGAGCTTGGGAAGCGAACGCTGATTTACATTGTGACTCACGCCATCGCTATTATCCCGGACGCGCCTACGAAGGAGTTTATGCGTTCCATCCATATTTGTTTGCCTCCGTCGAGCAGAAATCGCGCCTATCAAGTTATGAACTGTTGAAGCGCGTTGGAGAATGTATTTCAACCAAATATGTACGTAAATTTCTCAGGAGCATTAATCCGAGTGACATCCAGTCTTACAACTTAATAAACTTTATCCGTCAAGACCCTGCCTATGGAGACTTATTCGTCAACTCACACCCTGAGTTACAAGAAGTATATCGACGGCCTTACGAGTATCGAGCCCGCGAACGCGAGTTAGAAAGAACCATTAAACCAAGGAAGTTTCTAACTGCCTATGGTCCACCCACGGCCCTCGTTCAGACCACTCGTAAAGGACCCGTAAGAGCGGCTGTCTTGAAACGAGCTCTCAAAGCCGTTAGACCCCTCTCCCCTGACGTTGATGTTAATCAACCCGGTACTTCGACCGGCGGATATACCGATCGCAATCCCATACCTTCTGATGCAATCATATTGCACCCTTCACCCAGGAGTTATAGCCCTCCTAGTAAAGTGGCTCGCCCCAAAGAGAAAAGGACTCTTGCTAGCTTCAAAAAACTGCGTAAACGCCGTCCGCGCAAGAAAGACTAACTGTTTAGAGTATTTTTGTATTTTAGAAACTGTGATTTTGTATATTTTATAGACTTAAATCCCATTTTCTGGGAGCGGTGTAAAAGCTTTTGTGGGATAACTGATACGTTTGCCTTTGCTGGCCAGTTCCCCCCCAGGCGCTGGAATACTCTAAAAAAGGTTTTCTAGCTGTATATATATTCCCCTCGCCCGCAAGGTACCTTTACAGGGGTTTTAACGGACATAAAAGTAATTCTGCTATATACGTGTTTTAGTGGACATGGTAAGACAAAAAACTTGTAATGCACCAACCACCTTTCACAGCTTAGCCGTGATGATTCATATTACGACATCTAGCAGCTGGTTGCTGACATGGAAACAGCCATTGGCCGCGTGGTTCTTTGTTTGGCTTGGGCCAATCAGGGCGGTTTTTCCTGTCGACGTGTAGCTTTCCTGCCGATCATAAGGAGAGTGTTCAGTCTTACTGTTTTTTCTTGATACTTTGTTGTTATTGCTGTCTAAGCCAGAAACACCGGCATTTTTGGATAGATACTGCTGTACCGTAAACTGCTTGAATTATCGAAAGTATAAACTGTTACCGAATCGAATATCACCTAACTCATTAATCATATTGTTTGTACTGTTATTTTACCGTCAGTTATTAATTGTAAATATTTGTTGATGGAAATATCGCTATTTGGATAATACGGATAAATCACCCAATTCCCAATTTTCTTGATAACACTACAGGTTAGAGAGACCGGCTATACATAACAATTGCGATTTATATTAATGTGGTGTGTATTGAATCCAATGTTATTTAGCAGACCCTACGTGAGTCAATTACTGCTCTCTTTATGTGTGATCAAATGTACTGACTGTCGGCAGAATAGTGTGTATGATTGTGATTGGTAACAAAGTATTTCCTAAAGAATACGTTTTATACTTTAATCATAGGCAGTATCGTTGCGTTTAGTATAAGTCTTAGTTCTGTTTAAATAGATAAAGCGCCACGTCCTAAAGGAACTGTTAATATTTCCCGAAAGCCAATAATATCTGTCAGAGATTAATTATTAACGATCTATCGAATAATACATTAGGTATACACTGCAACCTTACACTGTAATAATACAATTCAAGCATCCGAATTCCGTCTCCCGGGTGTAGATCCATCGGGTGAATGATCGCGCATGGGCTGACTTCGGCTAATGTTTTGCGTATTAGCATAAATTATTGTCGTATGCTAAAGTGGTTTTAATTAACGAAAAGACATATAAATTTTGGCAGGTTAAACTGCTAAAGGTCTTCGAAAGCGCGAACAAATGTTTAGATTGAATAAGCGCTATGCATCCGTCCAGGCGAAATATATGTGATGTTCATAATGGAAATTCCACAGAGGATCGAGTGCATCAATGATCTAATTTATACTGACAGACTGAAGGTACCTGTAGAGTGTAGACTACTGGACTATGCCTATACTGTAGGTATTTCAGCAATAACTATTACGTTTTGGATTACAATTAATTACATCCACACAGACAAACAGGCATACAAACAGACAACAACCCAAACCGCAATGATAATTACCTTTGCAGGCATTTCATATATATGTGAAGCAATAAGCATAACTCTGCTTCGGCAGCAGAAGTACATACTACAGTAGTTCCAAAGTCTGCATCCAAAGTAGAGTTACGAATGAATCATGCTTAAAAGAGTGAACCGGCCTTAACCGGAGAGATTTTAATGAAAGTTCAAGAGTTCTTCCTACTGCCTAGGTTTTCAAAATAATAGGTTTCCATCTCTGTGTCACAATGAAAACATTTAAGCCAATAGGAGGATTCAAGAAAGTTCCCTTTGAGCCTCTATGTAAATGATTGAGCCAATCAGGTTAAAATTTTCTGGCTTCAGTCCGCCGTTTGTCCAGACAACAAAGAGCGGATTCTTAAATTATAATGCTATAATTCAAATTGACCGCGCATATTTGGGCTTTTAATTGACAATCCGCAGTCCGTAGTCCGCAGTCCGCAGTCCGCTCTTTACATGCACCCGATTTTAGCTTATTTTCTTCACCTCAATAAACACTCTTGCATTCTTGCACTACCTCAATTGCTCAATTTCTTGTCTATCAGTCTAAATGCCTGATGTAATAAACGTAATTTAATAAACGTAATATCTGTCTGTCTGCGTCAGCCTACAGTATATTGAGTAAGCACTTTCGAATGGTCAATGTTATGAATCGAGTTAGTCATGTTTACCTTACCATACTGCCATAGCAACTAGTTGTTTTCTTATGATGGGTGACATTGTAAGAAGAATGTAACCTACCCGCACTTTATCGACGGGTTTCCTGAGTAATTAATAAATTATTTTTCATTCTGTCATTAATTGTTTAACTAAGCTACCGGGTACTTTATTAATTAATTAAATCCAAAATGTTAATTTTTCATACAGTTATAAATTTTAAACTATGCGTGCAGCAACTGTTTAATCTTTAATTTTTACTAGGAGTATAAAACATAGCAGCATAGGCTATACACTATACTTTATTGCAATTACACACGTCAGCACGTGCTACTCAGCTGCTCAGATATACTGACATATATCAGTATATTAAATTGATATGAACTGAACTACAGAATATTAGAATTCAAACTTGAACACTCATCCTTGAACTTGTCCGATTATGCAACAAAACTTCAGATATTATTTTGCACTTATCCGGGTCCCCTTCCCCAAAGAACATAAAGTCAGTGCAAACTGCAAAGTAACTGTAATTTGCTAAGGACAACTCTATCCTATCAGTCAGTACTGCCAATGAGAGTGCAGTATTTAGAATGCTGGAATGGAATTGGCTGTGATTGGCTGGTTTGTACATCAACAATCTAAACTGGCTAGACAAGAAATTGAGGTAGAGCAAGATTGCGAGATAGTTTATTGAGGTGAAGCAAATTGAGCTAAAATCGCATTCTGCTCTACCTGCTACCTCAATATCTACTCTTCTGATCTTACAGCTTAACTGCTTAAAGTCATGAATGTCATCATAATATGGTACTACTGTACTAGTCAGCTAGTACTGGTACCGGACTGCCGGACCGGTAACTGCAGAACTGTGCCCTATCGGTACTTCTTTACTTAATGTACAATGTACATACATGACATAATCTCATAATGCAGTACTGCAGTAGGCCTAATGTTGTTGCACTCGTGCACTGGCTGCATGACGGTACTGGGATAATCAGCTGCACCCGCCAGCCCACAGCGCAGATAGCTGGATGGAATTGGAATTGGAATTGGAATTATTTATTTGACAAACGAAGTAAAGTATAGACATACCGACATATAAGTAGATATAAACCATAAATATATATACCGGTATATATAAACCGGATAGGTTGCATTTGCTCGCCCTCGTCAGCTCAAGTTGCTCGTCTGCTCGTAGCCCTTCAAAACTCAAGGCTCATTCTGGTATTGGACTGTTGGATGGGAAACCTGAAACCCCTGCCAGCCTGCTACCCTGCAACAACAAAAACATCAGTTCAGCAGTTAACCTAATATTTTACCGGTAATTTAATATTTACGGTGTGACGGCTGGACGGTAAGCTGGTACTGGTAAGCGTAGTCGTATCCCAAGCCGAGGTTGCTGACCTCGAACTCTCCTTAGACTGTGACTAAAAGTTAGATGAAGCGACTTCGAAGGTCGCTCAGCCACAGTCTGCGTCGGTTGTCCCTCACTAAAGAGGTTGTCAACGAACTGGACGACTCTGTATTCGTTACCGGTACCGACGGACCGACAACAACCCGGTTGCTAGGCCCTCCTACCGGTCGTCCTAACGCCCATTCCCTGACCAGTCTACGCGACACGGTCTGCGTGGAGGAATCTCCAGACGCCGGATTCAACGAACCAGCTTCCAGCTCAAACTCTCTTACAGCCCTGCGTACCGTTACCGCTACCGGTAGAAACTTTCGTAGACATTACAGCTGCAACGATGTAGACTCACCCGATTCCTCGCTCCCATCTTCGCCCAGAATCCCCCCTTACCGAGGGGATACATCCCCTTTTGGTAAACTAGATTCCTACCAAAGACTAGAAGTCCTTGGGGAAGGTTCCTACGCGACAGTCTACAAAGGAATCAGCAATGTCACCGGCCAACTAGTGGCTTTAAAAGAAATTCGCCTTCAAGCAGATGAAGGCGCTCCTTTTACGGCTATACGAGAAGCCTCGTTGCTAAAACAACTTAAACACAACAATATTGTTACTTTGCACGACATTGTTTACACTAAAGAACGGATGGTTTTCGTCTTTGAGTATTTGGATTGGGATCTCAGTCAATATTTGGAGCGTTACGGGCGGGGCGGGTTGAATCCCATCAATGTTAAACTCTTTCTGTTCCAGATGCTGCGGGGATTGGCGTTCTGCCACGCCCGTAGGATTCTGCATCGGGATATAAAGCCGCAGAATCTTTTGATTAATCGGGGCGGCGAGTTGAAGCTGGCGGATTTCGGTTTGGCCCGAGCGAAATCTGTTCCTTCTAAAACTTATTCGCACGAGGTAGGTGGAAGGGGGGGAGATGGTTGAGTGAGGTATTACTGTGAGCATATACCAGTCGGTATACTATACTGATATACATTATACCCAGACGGGAATTCCACCGTGGCATTATACCATAAATATTAATTAGTGAATAAAATTGTTTATATTTATTACCGTACAGTAGGCAGTTAATCCTAGTTCACATAAACACTTTGCTTTAAGAGCGCTGAACTTTTGCGTCTGATTTTGAACGCGCTTTCTCATCACTTTCAGCTCGTTCTCACAGTTCTGTAAACAAAACCCATACAATGTGACCGACAAATGAATGACCAACATAGAGTAGTCACCGCGCTAACACCTTCACCAGTGAACTGTTCAAACATAACTAAATTGTCTTTCATTCATTTTGCAAATAAAGACATTTTTTTCAAACACGTAAGAAAAAGTCTAAAAACATAAATATAATATTCTGATTGACTCTTCGTCTTCACTTAAATAGGGAGACGGGCAGACCAGACAGGGTACCAAAACTATGTATAGGCCTTTAGGACTAAATTATAATATATTATTATAATATTATATAATTCTGTTTCCTAGGTAGTAACGCTGTGGTACCGCCCCCCGGATGTCCTGCTAGGCTCCACCGAATACTCCCACCAACTCGACATGTGGGGCGTAGGCTGCATCTTCGCCGAGATGATCAGCGGGTCGCCCCTGTTCCCGGGCCAGAAGGACGCCCGGGACCAGCTCAACAAGATCTGGCGGGTGTTGGGGACCCCCGACGAGCGGAGTTGGCCCGGGGTCTCCCGACTGCCCGGATACTCTCCCGAACTAATGCGCTGGCATCGGGCCCAGTCCTTAGAGATCGTCGTACCTAAGATGGTTATAATTCCCGAGTCGGAGTCCTTGTGCTCCAAGATGCTCCGGTTGAATCCCGCCGAGCGGATCAGTGCAATCACCGCCTCCGACCACAACTACTTCAGCGAGTTGTCGGCCGCGTCCTGCTTCCTGAGGCCGGTTGACTCCGTGTTCATTCTGCCCGGGGTCCGCAGACAGGCTGAGAGCCACTCGAATAACCTGCGCAAACAGCGATCTACGACGTCCTCTTACTATTAGCAATGGGGGCTGTCCGGGTCTGGATGGGGGGATGGGAGGGTGTTTGCGTGGGGGGAGGGGTCTAGGAGGGGGTTGCATTGGTTGAAATAGGGGTCCTGGGGGGAGGGGGGGGGGTTACATTTTACAAACCCTTATTATCGGGTTGGAACGAATCTCACATCCTTTTTGTTGAGATTTTTCTCCTGGTGGGGATGAGTTTGACAAACCTATTTATCCACCTCTTTTACTTTCTGTTCAGACTGTGTTGTCCTTGCTGTAGAGTTAGGTATAACCATTAGTTATGTTGTGGAATTCCACTTTTACTTCCATTCTTGTTGGGATAAATAAAAGCACAACAGGATACTAATTAGTCCAACTAAATGAATAAGTTACAGGATTATATAATTATTATAATATTACAATTTCTATAGAACACAGAAAAGCTCATTATTATTGCAGCCGTAATTATTGCAGCAGCCTTCATTATTGCTGCAACGCTCAGTATTGCTGCAACCCTCATCGTCTCCTACTCATATTACCGTATATCATTTTCTTAGGCTGTGAATTTCGTTCTAACCCGTTATATAATATCAACTTTATAAATACAGTGTTTGTTTAGTGATCAGTAATGGTAAAGTCTTTGTATAATAAATTAATTAATTAACAACAATTTTATGTTCTTTATTTCTTAAAGCTTTTTAGAATATCCAACTCAAGGGCTAAATCTAATCGCATTATTATGGATTTAAATATTTCTATTATTTATAGTGAGCTGCTTTATCTAATTTCTTCTTTATTATTTTTAATTTAATTTGTTTTTAATCAGTTAGGCCTATCCGTTGTTATGAGTTTTTAACTAATTTAAAATCTTTATAAAATCAGACTTTTTAAATTTTTGAATGTTAATGTAAATTATAGCGCGAACCATCACGTATCGTTCAACATTTGGAGAAATGTAGGGGTAGGCCCTCGTGTATGTAGGGGTAGGCCCTCGTGTATGTAGGGGTAGGCCCTCGTGTATGTAGGGGTAGGCCCTCGTGTATGTAGGGGTAGGCCCTCGTGTATGTGTAGGGGTAGGCCCTCGTGGATGTAGGAGTAGGCCCTCGTGTATGTAGGGGTAGGCTCTCGTGTATGTATGGGTATGCCCTCGTGTATGTAGGGGTAGGCCCTCGTGTATGTAGGGGTAGGCCCTCGTGTATGTGTAGGGGTAGGCCCTCGTGTATGTAGGGGTAGGCCCTCGTGTATGTAGGGGTAGGCCCTCGTGTATGTATGGGTATGCCCTCGTGTATGTAGGGGTAGGCCCTCGTGTATGTAGGGGTAGGCCCTCGTGTATGTATGGGTAGGGTAGGCCCTCGTATATGTAGGGGTAGGCCCTCGTGTATGTAGGCGTAGGGGTAGGCCCTCGTGTATGTAGGGGTAGGCCCTCGTGTATGTAGGGGTAGGCCCTCGTGTATGTAGGGGTAGGCCCTCGTGTATGTAGGGGTAGGCCCTCGTGTATGTAGAGGTAGGCCCTCGTGTATGTAGGGGTAGGCCCTCGTATGTAGGGGTAGGCCCTCGTGTATGTAGGGGTAGGCCATCGTGTATGTAGGGGTAGGCCCTCGTGTATGTAGGGGTAGCCCTCGTGTATGTATGGGTAGGCCCTCGTGTATGTAGGGGTAGGCCCTCGTGTATGTAGGGGTAGGCCCTCGTGTATGTAGGGGTAGGCCCTCGTGTATGTAGGGGTAGGCCCTCGTGTATGTATGGGTATGCCCTCGTGTATGTAGGGGTAGGCCCTCGTGGATGTAGGGGTAGGCCCTCGTGTATGTGTAGGGGTAGGCCCTCGTGGATGTAGGAGTAGGCCCTCGTGTATATAGGGGTAGGCCCTCGTGTATGTAGGGGTAGGCCCTCGTATGTAGGGGTAGGCCCTCGTGTATGTAGGGGTAGGCCCTCGTATGTAGGGGTAGGCCCTCGTGTATGTAGGGGTAGGCCATCGTGTATGTAGGGGTAGGCCCTCGTGTATGTAGGGGTAGCCCTCGTGTATGTATGGGTAGGCCCTCGTGTATGTAGGGGTAGGCCCTCGTGTATGTAGGGGTAGGCCCTCGTGTATGTAGGGGTAGGCCCTCGTGTATGTAGGGGTAGGCCCTCATTTTGAAATGTTGGAATTTATCATCTCTGACCCCCTCAAACGTTTCCATTTCGTCAAAAAATACGACATGCGAAATTTTAAGCATGTACATCAAATATTAGAGGGAGCTCAAACACACTGAAGTTGAGTGTCTGGTCACCGATTGATCGCGCGCGAAGAATATAATAGAGTTTGCTGATATGAAGGCTTCTGTTGGTCGTACAGAGTTAATTTTAGGCTTATTTGAACCGCAGTCATCGATTTAGTGGGTGTAGATACCTTCAAAACAAGTGCTAAGGTAGTAGTTCTTGAGATATCACACAAAAGCTTAAACCCGGCACAACTCATCAATCGATCATTCAATTGATTACGCCAAGGACATTTTGAAATATTGGCATTAACATTTTGTAGGTCTACCTCCCTGCATCTTCTTTCAGTTAATCTCGATTTTAGCATTGTATAACCATTCAAACTATGTTTAGTAAAAAAAAATTCATCACAACCCCATGGGAAATGCTTGCACAACCATCACTAATTTGTGCCTAAGCGCCATTTGGTACGATATCAATAATTGGCCACAAAACTTAACTTTTGGTTAATTATATCAGGAACTGTTCGTTTAATTTGATTTTGACTGATTTTAAGTGCAGAACCCAAAAATCGCATCTGAAAAAATCTTCTTTTCATCTTTAAAATGATATGGTGCATGATATACAACAATACTATACTGTACTTCAAAGCATTTTAAGAAAAGGATTGATAAATGCAGAGATATGTGCATCCAGCGACCAAAAGAGAACTAATATATGGGAAGAAGCTTTGCACATATGTGTAGGGGTAGGCCCTCGTGTATGTAGGGGTAGGCCCTCGTGTATGTAGGGGTAGGCCCTCGTGTATGTATGGGTATGCCCTCGTGTATGTAGGGGTAGGCCCTCGTGTATGTAGGGGTAGGCCCTCGTGTATGTATGGGTAGGGTAGGCCCTCGTATATGTAGGGGTAGGCCCTCGTGTATGTAGGGGTAGGCCCTCGTGTATGTAGGGGTAGGCCCTCGTGTATGTAGGGGTAGGCCCTCGTGTATGTAGGGGTAGGCCCTCGTGTATGTAAGGGTAGGCCCTCGTGTATGTAGAGGTAGGCCCTCGTGTATGTAGGGGTAGGCCCTCGTATGTAGGGGTAGGCCCTCGTGTATGTAGGGGTAGGCCATCGTGTATGTAGGGGTAGGCCCTCGTGTATGTAGGGGTAGCCCTCGTGTATGTATGGGTAGGCCCTCGTGTATGTAGGGGTAGGCCCTCGTGTATGTAGGGGTAGGCCCTCGTGTATGTAGGGGTAGGCCCTCGTGTATGTAGGGGTAGGCCCTCGTGTATGTATGGGTATGCCCTCGTGTATGTAGGGGTAGGCCCTCGTGGATGTAGGGGTAGGCCCTCGTGTATGTGTAGGGGTAGGCCCTCGTGGATGTAGGAGTAGGCCCTCGTGTATATAGGGGTAGGCCCTCGTGTATGTAGGGGTAGGCCCTCGTATGTAGGGGTAGGCCCTCGTGTATGTAGGGGTAGGCCCTCGTGGATGTAGGCCTAGGCCACAACACCTTTTGCGATTGGATATCAGTTCACTTTCACTAATTATTGTAATCTAATTAAATAATAATTATGGTTTGTCTGTTACCGATATGATAATATTTTAGGTGTCTAACAGACGTTATATTGTGCTTTGCGGACAGCAGTTGTTAGTTAAGTTTTATGTTTCTTTGCATTTAGTCTTAGATATTTTCCGTATTACGGTGTGTAATAAATTCGCACCTTATACTGTTTCAGTATTATTTGTTATCCCAGAGTGCTTTAATATGTTTTATTGTTTATGTATTATTTGTTCCACAATTGAAACATTGCTACTATTGGGGAAATTGATGTTATAAAAATATCAGAATTATAAGGCGAATGAAACTTGTCTAAATTTCTACTTTATGGAATCGCATACAACTAAGCTGATTGTAGAGCAGATCACCATGCCAACGACAAGCTGTCATAGAGCGTTGCTATGCAACCATCGGGAATTAATGCTTCAATTTTGGAATAATCTTAATTTATTAACGTTGCCTTATATTGTGTCTCTAGTAGATTCTATCAGAATGCGGTCAGCTGTAGATTTTAGATGTGTTTATATTGTTCAGTTTCACTGACGTCTGTTAGTGAATTATTTTATTTAGTGGAGTGTAACAAGTTGAGGCAATATTTAACTAGATCTGCCATTGCCTTGCCTTATATAGTGAGAATATATATATTGGTCAATAAAAAAACAGTTATATTTACCTTTTATTTTAACAAACGTTATTAAAAGTCTAAATTAGATTGGAAAATATTATATATTTATGTAACATTGAAAATTTAAAAATAATGTTTTTAATTCAATTAATATTTTAAACTATTTATATTTTCTATTTGTTTATTTCCAATTTCTGTTCTGTAATTTACTATTTTTTTGTCCTTGCTTTAATTTTATTGATTGTTTACTAAAGAAGTCGATGTAAATACAACGAAATCAACAATTATTATTTAATATTAAATTATACTAATTAATATTATACAATTATTAATAGTTTACTTTGTCAACAAAACAATTTTTTTGTCGCACTCATATAATTTATTATAGTAGCAATAATATTGGATCTGTATATGAAAAATATAAAAATTAAATACAATTTATTTAATTTAAAATTATTTCTTCCTCGATGGTTTTTCCATCCGTCTGCTAAAGTATAATAGTAACTAACACTATATCATTAGTAACTGATGCACCAGGATCTGGTACTACTAGTAACTGATGCACCAGTTCTGGCACAACTAGTAACTGATGCACCAGTTCTGTCACTACTAGTAACTGATGCACCAGTTCTGTCACTACTAGTAACTAGTGCGGCAGTATATGGCACTACTAGTAACTAGTGCACCAGCTCTGGCAAAACTAGTAACTGATGCACCAGTTCTGTCACTACTAGTAACTAGTGCGCCAGTATATGGCACTACTAGTAACTAGTGCGCCAGTATATGGCACTACTAGTAACTAGTGCACCAGCTCTGGCACAACTAGTAACTGATGCACCAGTTCTGTCACTACTAGTAACTAGTGCGCCAGTATATGGCACTACTAGTAACTAGTGCACCAGCTCTGGCACAACTAGTAACTGATGCACCAGTTCTGGCACAACTAGTAACTGATGCACCAGTTCTGTCACTACTAGTAACTAGTGCGCCAGTATATGGCACTACTAGTAACTAGTGCACCAGCTCTGGCACAACTAGTAACTGATGCACCAGTTCTGGCACAACTAGTAACTGATGCACCAGTTCTGTCACTACTAGTAACTAGTGCGCCAGTATATGGCACTACTAGTAACTAGTGCACCAGCTCTGGCACAACTAGTAACTGATGCACCAGTTCTGTCACTACTAGTAACTAGTGCGCCAGTATATGGCACTACTAGTAACTAGTGCACCAGCTCTGGCACAACTAGTAACTGATGCACCAGTTCTGGCACAACTAGTAACTGATGCACCAGTTCTGTCACTACTAGTAACTAGTGCGCCAGTATATGGCACTACTAGTAACTAGTGCACCAGCTCTGGCACAACTAGTAACTGATGCACCAGTTCTGTCACTACTAGTAACTAGTGCGCCAGTATATGGCACTACTAGTAACTAGTGCACCAGCTCTGGCACAACTAGTAACTGATGCACCAGTTCTGGCACAACTAGTAACTGATGCACCAGTTCTGTCACAACTAGTAACTGATGCACCAGTTCTGGCACAACTAGTAACTGATGCACCAGTTCTGTCACTACTAGTAACTAGTGCGCCAGTATATGGCACTACTAGTAACTAGTTCACCAGCTCTGGCACAACTAGTAACTGATGCACCAGTTCTGGCACAACTAGTAACTGATGCACCAGTTCTGTCACTACTAGTAACTAGTGCACCAGTTCTGGCACTACTAGTAACTAGTGCACCAGTTCTGGCATAACTAGTAACCAGTGCGCCATTATATAGCACTACTAGTAACTAGTGCGCCAGTTCTGGCACTCTAGTTAAGGTGCACCAGTTCTGGCACAACTATTAACTGATGCACCAGTTCTGGCACTACTAGTAAGTAACTGATGCACTAGTTCTGGCACTACTAGTAACTAATGCGCCAGTATATGGCACTACTAGTAACTAGTGCACCAGTTCTGGCACTACTAGTAACTAGTGCACCAGTTCTGGCACAACTAGTAACCAGTGCGCCATTATATAGCACTAGTAACTAGTTCGCCAGTATCTGGCACTACTAGAAACTAGTGCGCGAGTCTGGCACTACTACTAATAACTAGTGCGCCATTATATAGCACTACTAGTAACTAGTGCGCCAGTATCTGGCACAACTAGTAACTAGTGCACCAGTTCTGGCACTACTAGTAACTAGTGCACCAGTTCTGGCACAACTAGTAACCAGTGCGCCATTATATAGCACTACTAGTAACTAGTGCGCCAGTATATGGCACTACTAGTAACTAGTGCACCAGTTCTGGCACTACTAGTAACTAGTGCACCAGTTCTGGCACAACTAGTAACCAGTGCGCCATTATATAGCACTACTAGTAACTAGTGCGCCAGTATCTGGCACTACTAGAAACTAGTGCGCGAGTCTGGCACTACTACTAATAACTAGTGCGCCTTTATATAGCACTACTAGTAACTAGTGCGACAGTATCTGGCACAACTAGTAACTAGTGCACCAGTTCTGGCACTACTAGTAACTAGTGCACCAGTTCTGGACAACTAGTAACCAGTGCGCCATTATATAGCACTACTAGTAACTAGTGCGCCAGTATATAGCACTACTAGTAACTAGTGCACCAGTTCTGGCACTACTAGTAACTAGTGCACCAGTTCTGGCACAACTAGTAACCAGTGCGCCATTATATAGCACTACTAGTAACTAGTGCGCCAGTATCTGGCACTACTAGTAACTAGTGCACCAGATCTGGCACAACTAGTAACCAGTGCGCCATTATATAGCACTACTAGTAACTATTGCGCCAGTTCTGGCACTCTAGTTAAGGTGCACCAGTTCTGGCACAACTAGTAACTGATGCACCAGTTCTGGCACTACTAGTAACTAGAGCGCCAGTATATGTCACGTCTAGTAACTAGTGCACCAGTTCTGGCACAACTAAGAACTGATGCACACGTTCTGGCACAACTAGTAACTGATACACCATTTCTGGCACTACTAGTAACTAATGCGCCAGTATATGGCACTACTAGTAACTAATGCGCCAGTATATGGCCTTACTAGTAACTAATGCACCAGTTCTGGCACTACTAGAAACTAGTGCACCAGTATCTGGTACTACTATAAACTAGTGCGCCCATCTTTCGTACTAGTAACTAGTGCGCCAGTTCTGGCACTACTAGTAACTAGTGCCCCAGTTCTGGCACTACTAGTAACTTGTGCAATAGAAACTAGAGCACATTTTACCTTTATATGGCAGATGGTATTACTAGTAAGTAAGTAACTAGTGCACTAGTATTTGGCATTGCTAGTACACTAGTAACAAGTAAAGTTAAGATGTAGTACAACTAAATTAACTCATACTAATATTGTTACCACATTGCGTGTTATTTTTTTGCTGCAATCGTTTATTTATTATAAATTATTGTATTCAACCTTGGGACATTATAAATTATATTCCG